>JASDQU010027315.1:0-22538 GCA_032191745.1 Picea mariana
TCATTGTGGTGATGACTTGTTGATGATATATTGCTGATATATGTTGCTGATATGTGCTCACATATAACTGGTTATAAATGAAAACAATGGGTAATGAATAAATGTTGAATGCTAATTGATGAGTTTTTGTGCAAGAGGAAAGTTTTGGGAAAAAGAGCCCCACACTCATTCACCCTCCCCTCTAAGTGTGGTAGGTGTGTCCAACAGAATGCCTCTTCTTAATTTTTTTTGTTCTCAACAGGTACGCTATTGACACTTAAACAACAAGTGTATGTACGCGGGTTGTCCAAGGGAAGGGTGCATATCCACGCGTGTAGGTCCACTACAGGACGTGTGCACCTATGCAACTCCTGAAAAATTGAAAAACAAGCAGTCAAGCATAGGCAAGGAGTACTTGTGTTGAAAACCAGAATCCCTTAAAGACACAGAAACTTACTTTTACAAAGAAGATGCAAGGAAACTTTGATGAAACAAAGCTAATATGAGGTCATACCTAAACTACAGATTGCAACAACAGAGACCAGGAATGGATCAAAAAACCCCTAAGAAGTATGACTTTTTACAAGGGAGAGGATGATTGCCTCTTCATTAAAAAACATTTTCTGAACCCACGAACGCTACTGACCCTTCAAAAACCAGCGTATGTACGCAGGCTGTCCAAAGGTAGGGCCCGTATATATGCGTACAGGCCTTCAACAGGCCGTGTATACCTTTGTAACTTCCTAAAAAATAAAAAATTAGTGAATCAATCAAAACCGGGAGTATTGGTATGGAAGACCAGAATTCCTACAAACTCAGACTCTTGTAGAAACTCAGGAAAAGGTAATAAAACCAATTTAAAACACCCAAAAAGTATCCCCAAAAAACCCTAGAGATCTTCCCCAGTATGGTAGCCAATTTTGTTGTGGGTGGGAGAACCCCCTACGGAATAACACTAAGGGTTCTGTAATGCATGCAGAAATAACCGTCTAAAGTCTCCTACTTTTTACCATCATCCCAGCATAGACCCCCACATTCATGCATAAAACACACGGATAAAAGGATACGGTAACTCTACCTTGAACTCCGTGTTTGGTGTCGATCCTTTTGTGTTCGGTTTCTCCTCAAATGCAAGTCTCCTCCCAAATCCAACTTGCATTCACAAACATACAAACAAAGAACTATGAACATGCATCTTATATATAAATTAGTGGGTTAGAGGTTCTAATAAAATATAGTCAAAACTAAATATTGAACACCTCATATGGCGGGATGGGAAAAGTAATTCCTTTTATTAATCTCACAAAAGTAACTTACAATGGAGAGAT
Organism: Picea mariana; assembly: GCA_032191745.1. NCBI lineage: Eukaryota > Viridiplantae > Streptophyta > Pinopsida > Pinales > Pinaceae > Picea > Picea mariana. The sequence continues at coordinate 1,308 of JASDQU010027315.1, forward strand.
CGACTACTTCTCCTTGAATCTGGTCCTGGGCTCCTCTTCAATTGTGCAACAACTGCTTCCACAACTGCTTCTCCTCACAAAATGGTTGCAAAAGATTGGGGCAAGGGGAATGCAAAATAGGGCAGAGTTTCTTTGCTATTATTTTCCTCTTCTAAATGGGAACCCTACCTCCTATTTTATAGGCTAAAAGGGGGTAGTTATCCGGTTGAGTGACCAACTATGGGTGGTCAAACGGTTTAGGCAATTACTTGGAAATCTGTATTCCGTTTTCAACTTTCTATTTTTTGTGCTTTTGCCAGTATACATGGGTTGTAATGGGTTAGCTAGCGTATATATGCAGGAAACAGTGGTGCAGGGTGTGTATGCATTCAAAAGGATGGATTTTTAGAAGCGCTATTCAATGGTGGATTGGAAAAAATGGCAAGTGAGATTGCTTGATGCCAGGTATGCATGTCTGGTGCAAATTAGGGTTATAACACTCACTCTAGTGTAAGAAAAAATTCATTCTCTACTTCTACACTCCAACTAGCAAAAGTCCTTTGATATCTCTGATCTTGGTATCTCACCAAAGATCCTCAACCTTAGCATCTCACCAAAGGTCCCTTGCTCTTGTCATCTCACCAAGAATCGCTTGGCTATGTCGACTTCCTCAACACAAGTCCTGCCAAGTGTAATCTTTGGTCCTATTGAATCACCATCCTTCTTGATCCAAGCACTCAAGTAGAGGTCCTTCTCTACTCTTGAGTGTGACCTTAATGGAGACTTTTTGGCACAGGGGAAGACTCGGGGTTCAATGCTTCAACAATGCAACAACAAAACCCTAACTATCGGCCCTTTTGGCAACACCTTTGAAGCAGATGAAGTATCACCCAAGGTAGAGGCAGGGGTCATTGCAGGACTCAAGTGTCTACAACCTAGCTGGGACATAGATCTGTGATTACACCACTCAACAAAGCACTTAGCAATTAACATGCATCAATATATAACCCTTATTCACATCGCAGATCCAAACCCTAGTTACAGAACAACATAGTATTCAACCAAATCTAACACATCTAAGCACTTAGCATATGGAAAGAGATCAGATCTAGCATTCATTCACCTTATTAGGCACTAAGCTATCATATTCATCTAAACATACATTATTGCACTAAGCATTAGTCACATAAACAATCTAACAACTATAATGCACAAATAAACCATAACACAGGATATACGTGGTTCACCCCAGTGTGGGGCTACATCCACCAACTCTTCTCTTCTTTATTCTCTTATGTCAAGCTTCTTATAGGCACAGAGCATCAAAACCTTACTCTGCAGAGGACATGAGATCTGCACGCACCTCGCCAGATCCTCCTTCCCTGAGTTACAACACAAAGTATCCTCACCCAGTCTGTGCACAAAGCTCTACATATGACCATACACTAAGCACAGAGCCTCTTACAATTACTTGCACTTAGCACAATACTTAGCACCTAGAATCAACCACACAAAACATCCGGTCATTTAGCACTACTTACATCACATAAATTTCTATTTATACACTACAAAAAGGTCCTAAACGTGGGTAAACCCATGGGTCAACATCCGCATACCCGTTACATAAACCCTAATCCCAAAAATTCCCTAAAAAGGGGCCAAGATCCCACAATCTCCACTTCGACTTGCACTCCACCTTCGACCAGCCTGTTGAAGTCCCAAAATAGGTCAAACCTAACCAAAGGTCTCCAAAGCTTGGTCAAGGGCCAACAGGCCCCCAAAACTCACTTGTGACTCATCCTGAGTCACTCTGCTTTGGGTAATTCTACCTCAAACTCCTCAAGCTTGGCTCGAGTTGCTTCAACTTGTTTCTTCGCCAAGGCTTCCCGCTTAGGGAACTCTTGAGTAATTTCCTCGTTCATAGGTCCCTCTAAGCACTGTTCTATCGAAGTGAATACTTGTTCTAGATCTTCTCCTCGACCTTCAATCTCCTCAAAAAGTAGGCAAGATGCATCCTGGACTTGTTGGAGCTTTTTAGTTACTTCCATGACTCTTCTTTGTATGGAATGGACCTATTTTTGAGCTGTGCACTGTTCTTGAGATCTTTTCATTCTCTCAACTATTGACAGGAGTTTCAGTTGCACTTGCGCTATTGCTTCTTTCTTCTTTTCCTCCTGGAGTTGTGACTCCAGTGTCTTCAGTCTAGGGTCCTTGGTAGGTCACTCATAAGTCTGCACACTACGATTGCTTAGTTGTTTACATTCCATGACTAATGCTTTGATCCTTTTAATTGCACTCCAGGTAGTTGCTTCTCTCTGGTCTCACACTTCCTACAGAGTGCTTGGCACTGTTTGTATATCTAGTTCTGTGACTCTCTGTTGAAGCTGCAGAATGGCTTCAACAAGATCTACCACTTGATTCTCCACTGGGTCCTCCTCCGTTTTCTCTAATCCTATCATAGAGCGAAGTGCTCTGTGGACTATTTCTTTAACTCCAACCTGCTCTGCGAGAAATTGTTCCTTCTCCTGTTGGATCTATTCTCTATCCTCTTCAAACTTGGTTTTGAGGTCATCCTTATCCTATCACACAACTCATAGTTTCTATATCACTTCCTCTTGTGCTTGCTTCAGGGCCACTGTGGTCTGTTCTTTTTCTTCCTGCACGCGACGAAGGCGAGCTTTAGTCGCATCAACTATTTTGCGGAGTTGGGTAGGCTCATCTCCCAACTTTGTTTCATCTGATGGTGGGGGCACAGTGGACACTGCATGGCTGGAGTGAAGGGCTTGCTGTACACCTCTTAGCTTTGTCTCAATTCTATCATACATGGCTTCTTGTTTTTCTTTAGTTCTCTACAAAATATCTTCCAAGGTGTCTGATATAGCTGCGATAATGAATTCGAAGTCATTGACCATGAGCACAGTCTGTAGCTTTGGCTTACTATATTTGGACTTCTTCCGTGATGTCGGTTTCATGGGGGAAACCTTTCTTTTCTTATATGGATCTGTGTCATCAGGGGGATTCTATGGCGGTGTTACTTCTCCTTGCTTCTGTTTATCTTCTTCCCTATTGTTCTCCTCTTTGTCTACTTCATCACCACCTCCTCTGCTAGGTGAATCTGAAGCAGTCTCTTATGATGCACTACTCAGCTCCAATACCTCTTCTTTCTTCTTCTTTCTACTACTATTGGGTGCATCATACTCTTCATGAGTAACTACCAGATTTCCAATGAGGTTGGGGTCGGATAGTTCTGCCTAGTTGAATAGTATAAGGAAGTCTTTGGGCCATTCCTTAGTGATTTCTTCTAAGTCCTCCTATGTGAGCTTGTAGTAGGACTGAAGCTCTTCTTTATTCTCGTCTATGCATGTAGTGATATAAATAAAATGATTATATGTGCGAAACTTCATAAGGGGCTTGAACTTGTCCAGGGTGTTTGACGTCATATGAGGGAAAGACTTAATGAACCTCTTCAGCTGTAGGTAGTAGGTATGGAATACTGCATTCAAGTGCCATTGTTTCCCCATTACACTCGAATACCAGATCGTGGTGAACTTCATAGCTATCGGCTTGAATGACTCTATGTGAGGAAAGTTCGCACCTTCTGGCATATCCAAAGCAATAAATGTGATGAGGATCAATAGCCAGCTAAAATGGAAATCATAGCCCTGATCCCGAGCTTCATGACAATCCAATTCTAACTGGTTGACTAAGTAACTAGCCCAGTTCATTTGGAGTCCTTCCACACACTTTCCAGCAAGGTCAACGACAAACCCTATGACCTGCATGGGTCTGTTCTTTCGAACTATATTACCAGCAATCAACTAGCATGCTAGGCGCACTGCACCATTATGGATGGAGGCTAACTTGTAGCCTCGCATCCCCTTCTCTACATCACCATAGTATCTTTAATCCTCTATGCCAGGGTGCGATCTGCAACCTTCCTTGGGTAAAAGTCTTGTGGGTCTGCTCCCTACATGCTTAATCCAGTGATCCTATGGATTAGAGATGGATCGATGGTGATGCGTCTATATAGCCATAAATAAGCACCATGGAAGCATGATAGCAGAAGTTTAACGAACGTGTTAACCTTCTGGTGGCTTCCAAAGTGTGGTATCTTCATCACGTTCAAGATAGTGGAACTCACGATTTCCATGGTCGACGACTAAGGGATGATCTTCGACTTCTTCACCTTGGTCTCATTCAAGTACTTGTGAGGTGCGAGCATGCCATAGATCTTGCGGTCTCCTAGGTTATAGTTGCTAATCTTCAAGGTTGGAATCCTCTCTAACTGCGATATGACTGCTTGTATTCCCTTTGGGAGGTACGCAGTGATGACTGTGTAGTCGAAGTCCCTTGGGATGTAGTCAGGTAGGATAGACAAGATTAACTTCGCATTCGCCAAGTCATATCGATGCTTGGTTATTTTCATCACTCACCACACCGGCCAGGGGTGGGATGTAGTCAGGTAGGATAGACAAGATTACCACACCGGCCAGGGGTGGGATGTAGTCAGGTAGGATAGACAAGATTAACTTCGCATTCGCCAAGTCATATCGATGCTTGGTTATTTTCTCGACCACAACTCGGTATGGTCTGGATCCACGAGCAGTCGAAGGTGAGGATTTCATTCCTCTCATTGATGAGGCTTGGATGCCTACGAACATCAACTTCTCGGCCATGAGGTCTATTAGAATCTCTTTGATGACTTTTTCTGCTACTCTAATTTCATCCGACATGCACACTCGAGATCAAATATCTCAGGTTGATGAACAAATACTCAATGCAACAGAATTGATGGAGAGGTCTCAATGATCACTGTGTGAAATCAATTAGTTCTTTGTGGGCTCAGATAATCACAATTGACAAAAGTGTTCTTGGTGCAACTCTCAACGGGATAAATAGACAACACCGTAACGGTTCCTTCCAACGAGTTGAAAAGACTTAATCAATGCAATTCCATCCATTATGGTGTAGTCTTAACGGTCCAATGGTGAGATTTTGGTCCATAAATACTCTTCTAACCATTCGGGAGAATTGGTATAATGGTCATAATGCCTCCAATGATTATATTGCTATGCCACGGCGAAGTGCCATTTTGTGCTGTATTGATATTTCGGAAAAGTTCAAATTCTGGAAATCTTCCTTCTACGAAGTTCTTTCTGGGGCTTCTTGCAATTTTTCTAACTTGGATTTCTTCTTACTAAGCTTTCTGGCCTTCTTTCCTGTGATCTGAATCGTTGGATTCCTCTTTCCATGATTTTTCTTATCTCCTCTCGTCATGATAACCTCGCACTGTGGGGGGTCTTTCATAGGATTCAAGGGTAATTCTTCTTCTCTTTCTGGGGTAGGTTCTCTACTCTCTTGTATAGACAGATGTTTCCAGTCTTCCTGCATCCTTTCAACTTTGATATTCATATCTTTGGTCCTTAGTAGCTTCGATTGGTTATCTTGTTCTTCCAGTAAGTGCATATTCTCCTATCCATGAAATCTCTTAGTTCTTTCTTTTTCTGTTCTAGATCCTGCTCTTCTTGTTTCCTTCGTATATGATCTTTCTCAATCCAAGTTTTCCCTAATAGCATAGAAAATGGGGCACTGTTCTGAACAAAATTAATGACCTCAAATTCTTCCTATGTCAAAGTTCCATGAGCACTCATAGATGTTTGGATAAGTCTTCTGCATAGGGTTATCAACATCCCTCTAAATAATCCCATTCCTCCTAATGAAGGAATCATAGGAGGTTTTCCAAAAATTTCCCAAGTTCTTTTTGTCATGATATTCACCTATGTTTCCTCATCCATAACATAGTCTATGTCACAGTCTCCTATTCTTGATTCTATGCATTCTTTCTCTTTTAAGATCTCTGATAGATTGGTATCTATGAGATCGTTCAAGGTTTCTTTCATCTTTAGTAATAAAGTCTCTGATTCTTTCTGGGATTCTACCATAATCATAGTCCCTTGTTATTTCTCATGGTTTTCTTGTTCCATATTCATTCTTTCAAGCTTAGCAATCATTATAGGGAAATCCAAAACTTCATGATCCATATCTTTACAACACATAAAACTAGGAATTCCACCAGGTCATTCCTTAGAAAGATGTCCCATTCTTCTACAACTGTAACAAAGGGTTAATCCTCTTTTTCTCTTAAATGATCCCCAACTTTTCCTATAATGCGCATTGGGGTCATAGTAACTAACCTGCAAAAAAATATTTCTAGGATCCTACATCCATTTTTCAGTCCAAACATTCTTTTCATGCATAGGAATAAGATATCTTTCATTGCTTCTATCAGATCTATTCATATAAAATATTCTTTCTTATAACGGTGCCTTAGTTTTCAGACTAGGACAAAATTTGTCAAACATACCTAGATCCATACTTTCGAAACAAAAAGTTTCACTTATCTTACCTTTCTCAGAGAACAAAGCTTCAAGATCTTACCTCTTTTCTTTAGATCAAAATTCTATTCTTAGAATAGAGCTTCACAAGTCAAGTAGAATATTGTGCAGTAAAGTAGCAGATCTATGCACATAGATTTATTTTCTTCAGTTCCCAGCAATCAAAATTTTAGGTCCCGACAACAAAACCATTTGTTGGCACAGGGGAAGACCCAGGGTTCAATGCTTCAACAATTCACCAACAAAACCCTGACTACCGACCCTTTCTGCAACACCTGTGAAGCAGATGAAGTCTCACCCAAGGTAGAGGAAAGGGTGCTTATAGGACTCAAGTGTCTACAACCTAGCTGGGACACAGATATGTGATTACACCACTGAACAAAGCACTTAGCAGTTAACATTAATCAATATTTAACCCTTATTCACATTGCAGATCCAAACTCTAGTTATAGAACAACACATTATTCAACCATATCTAACACATCTAAGCACTTAGCATATGGAAAGAGATTAGATCTAGTATTCATTCACCTTATTAGGCACTAAGCTATCATATTCATCTAAACATACATTATTGCACTAATCATTAATCACATAAACAATCTAACAACTATAATGCACAAAGCAACCATAACACAAGATATACATGGTTCACCCCAGCGTGGGGCTACGTCCACCAACTCTTATCTTCTTTATTCTCTTCTATCAAGCTTCTTACAGGCACAAAGCATCAAAATCCTACTCTACAGAGGACAGGATATTTGCACGCACCTCACTAGATCCTCCTTCCCCGAGTTACAGCACAAAGTCTCCTCACCTAGTATGTGCACAAAGCACTACAGATGACCATACACTAAGCATAGAGCCTCTTACAATTACTTGCACTTAGCACAATACTTAACACCTAACATCAACCGCACAAAACATCCAGTCATTCACCACTACTTACATCGCCTAGTTTTCTATTTATACATTACAAAAATGGCCTAAACATGGGTAAACCCATGGGTCGACATCCCCATGCCCGTTACATAAACCCTAATCCAAAAAATGCCTAAAAAGGGGCCGAGATCTCATGATCTCCGCTTCGACTTGCGCTCCACCTTCTACCATTCTATCGAAGTCCCAAAAGATATCAAACATGACCAAAGGTCTCCAAAACTTGGTCAAGGGCCAACAAGACTCCACACTAGCAAAGGTCCTCCTTTTCTATCCATGCGAATGCGTCTTCCTCCTTCTCCTATCCTTTATTTTATAATCATGAGTTATAATCTATTTCCAATCTCCAAAGTAATCTATGGTTGATATTACTTCTCAAACTCACTTGAGATTTATATTACATGTTGCATGATAAGTACTTTTAGCATTTTTCTTGAATAACTCAATTAATTAATTATATAATTAATTAATAAAATAAATTTACTTTAATAATTCCTTTAATTAAAGTAAATTCAAGAGTAGAAGGCTTTGGATGATTTCCATACATCTAGACACATAGACCTTTGTGGAAATAGTTGTTCGATGTTACCACTAACATCAACACTCCCTCTTAGAGAGGAATGTATTTCTTGAAGAGACACCTGGAACTGGTTCTGCCTCTGAATCTGGCACAATGTCACACATCATCCTGCATACTGGAATTCCTCCAACCCTGCTGGTCAGCTGCTCCATGAACACTAGAAGTCTTGGAATCGATGATGCTACATATCAATTCCACAAAATTTTAAAACTTTGTCGAAGGTCTGTTGTCCCTCAATGTGCTCCTAGAAGCTTCTTTCTCTTGAGTATCCATCAATTTCATCTCATACCAACTCTATCCCTTGAAAAAACTGTAAGGGGATAACTCCCTCTTCACATCTGAATGTCTACTCCTCATATTGGAAGTCTATGAACTATGCTCATCCTTCGAATATTCACCCTTTGAAGCCTCCTGCTCCTCATACTCTATCATTGACATTGGTCCATGATCTAAGATTCCCTTGGATCTTCCTATAGGATGGGCCTGCAACCTATTAACCTTCCCTCTTTGACACCAATTCTCACTTGTTGTGTGAGGGATAGCTCCCTCTACACATATGAGTACTTTCCCTTTCTGAAAAGTAACTACAAAAACCCATGTCCTCCAAAAGTGAAATTGAGATAAAGTTGTTCTTTAGTTCTGGTACATACAACACATCTTGGGCCTCTAACGAAGCTCCTAACTCAATTTAGAACATGATAGTTCCCTTCCTCTTCATTGCATACTTGGAATCATCACCAAGCTCCACATGGGTCCCTGAGTCCTCCATCAGACTGTTGAATAACTTCCATGCATCTAGCTTTAGTTGATTTTATTAAAATAAAATCATGGGATCCCTTCTTGGGATAACGGTTCTCCCTAGGAATACAAATAAGAAAATAGCCAATCCCTACAAACCTCAAGATCAATCCTTCAATATTTATGGTTGACTGCTATCTCCCTTGCTACCCCTTTTCTTCTGTCCTCAAACAATACCCTTCACACTTGGACAAAAGTCCTTCTCCACCCAATCAATGAGATCTTACTCACTCATTATGTGTGTGTCTTCCATCCACTAAGAAATAGCCAACACCTGCAACCAAGCACCTCTTCTACTGTTGTACGACCATGTACATGAAACTTCTCTTCTTCCCAAATCTATCCATGCTACCAAATCTATCTATTGTGCCTCCTTATCCTTTGGAATAATTATATCTCTAAGTGAAATTCCTTCTTCACCCCATGCTAACATCTTTGTGAGAAAAATTCCTTCTTTTATTTGTTTGTGATTCACTGACTCCAATAAATATTTCATCCTATGATCTCTGGAAACTTCCTTCTTCACCCATCTAAGGTACCTATGAGTCACCATCCTCCATGGATCAAGCACTTGACAAAAAATCCATCTTTTCTCCAAAGTATATGACTCAAGCACATGAGAAAAATTCCTTCTCTACTCCCATGTGCTCCCTCTCTCCTTCAAAGACTCAACTCTGATGTTTCACATAAATCAGTCCTTCGATGTTTTCCTGCTAGTTTATAGATCTACTAAGATCTCCTATGTATCTGTGATTATTCCTTCAAGCACCCACTTTGACACTCCTAATCCCATATATCTACTCTTGTAACCCTATATATGAACTCGATCTCTCCCTTGGTCACTCTGATCTCATAAATCTATCGATACCATGTGCACTTGGTTTCCTCCTAGAGCAACCTTTCTCTGATACCATGTTGAAAATTTTCCTAAGTGGACTGAACCCTTGGTATGCACCAATACGATGTTGATGTTTTAGCACTCTACTTAACACCTGACAATTAGCTCAAAATAAAATCACTTCATCTACTAAAATAGCAATCGAGTAATCAACTAAGCATGCACCATAAGCATAAATAAGGAAACCAAATCAATCACACATTAACACCAATATTTTTAGGTAAACCCATGGAAAAACCCCAGAGGGAAAAATAGTCCAATGATTCTTTTATTAAGGTCAAATCAGGGCTCTTATAATAGGGATAATGGCCCACCAAGAGAAGTATACAATGCAAAAAAACCTTGAAACTCGTTTGTTACTATACAACCTATTTTGGCATGTTTCTCAAGGCATCCATGACTTATCCTTATGTGACCCATGAAAATCTGTGATTGTATCAACTATGGCCCACAGATATCTGCGACTCTCTCCACTATGACCTGCAGATGTGTATAGAAAGTCCATAAGACAAGCTCTGTACAATCTGACTCTTTCCTGTGGCTTTTGTCTTATGAAACCCACCTACAACTACTTATTTTCTCTCTACTCCTTGGCCTGTATGACCTATAGATGGAATTTCTTCTCCACCTATCCAAGATATTGAATCACATTCCTTTATTATCCAACCCTCTGATCAACACTTGGATGAAATATCTTCACCCAACCTGTGAGATCTCCTCATTTTAGTGAAAGCAAAAAGTACTTCTCCGCTTCTACACTTCAAATAGTAAAATTCCTTCTTTTCTATCTTAAATCTCGGCATCTCACCAAATATCCTCAATCCTGGAATCTCACCAAAGGTACCTTTCTCTTGGAATCTCACCAAGAGTCTCTCAACTGTTTCGACTCCATCAAAAAAAGTCCTTTCAAGTGTAATCCTTGGTCCTCTTGAATCACCGCCCTTCGTGATATAAGCACTCGAGCAAAGGTCCTCCTCTACTTTTGAGTGTGACCTTGGAGACTCCACAATAGCAAAGGTCCTCCTTTGCTATCTGTGTGAATGTTTCTTCCTCCTTCTCCTAGAATTTCTTTTATAATCATGAGTTATAATATATTTCTTATATCCAAAGTGATCTATGGTTGAGATTACTTCTCACACTCACTTGAGTTAGATTACATGCTGCATGCTAAGTAATTTTAGCACGTTTCTTAAATAACTCAATTAACTAATTGCATAATTAATTAATAAAAATAATTTACTTTAATAATTCCTTTAATTAAATTAATTCGAGAGTAGAAGGAATTGGACAATTTCCACATGTCTAGACACATATACTTGTGCATAAATACTTGTCTAATGCTACCAATAACATCAAAACTCCCTCTTAGCGATGAAGGTATTTCCGAAAGAGACAACTGGAACTGGTTCTACCTACGAATTTGGCACAATTTCAAACACATCATCCTGCATACTGGTATTCCTTCAACTCTGCTAGTCAGTTTCTCCTTGAACACTAGAATCTCAGAATTGATGATTCTACATATCAATGCCACGAAGTTTGGAAACTTTGTCAAAGGTTTGGTCTCCCTCAATTTGCTCCTAGAAGCTTCTTTCTCTTGAGCATCCATCAATATCATCTCATACCAACTCGGTCTCCTGAGAGAATTGGAAGGTGCTCAATTCCTCTTCCCATCTGATGGTTTACTCCCCGTACTAGAAGTCTGTGAACTCTACTAATGCTTTGACGGTTCACCCTTTGAAGACTCCTGCTCCTCGTCTTGTGTCACTGAGATTGGTCCATTATCCAAGATTCCCTTGGATCTTCTTATAGGTTGGTCTTACAACTTGTATAACCTACCCTATTTGAGACCAATTCTCACTTGTTATGTCAAGGATAACTCCCTATGAACATATGAGTACTTTCCCTCTCTAAAAAGTAACTGCAAAAACCCATGTCCTCCAAAATGAAAACTGAGAGCAATTTTTTCTTTAGTTCTGGTACATAAAGCATATCCTAGGCCTCTAACGAAGATCCCAACTCAAGTTAGAAAATTATAGTTCCCTTACCCTTCATTGCATACTTGGCATCATCACAAAGATCCACATGGGTCCCTGAGTCCTTCATCAAACTATTAAATAGCTACCATGCTTATAGCTCTAGTTGATTTTATTAAAATATAATCTTGGCCTCCCTTCATGGGATAATGGTTCTCCTGAGGAATACAAATAAACAAATAGCCAAGCCCTACAAACCTCAATATCAGTCATTCGATATTTTTGGTTGAATTATATCTCCCTTTCTTCCCCTTTTCTTATTTCCTCGAACACTTCCCTACACACTTGGACAAAATTCCTTCTCCACCCAATCAATGAGATCTTACTAACTCAGTATGTTTGTGACTTCTATCCACTGAGAAATAGCCAAAACCTGCAATCGAGAACCTCTACTATTGTTGTACGACCCTATACATGCAACTAATCTTCTACCCAAATTTGTCCATGCTACCATATCTATCTATTGTTCCTCCTTCTCCTTTGGAATGATTATACCTCTAGGTGAAATTCCTTCTTCACCCCATGCTAAGATTTCTGTGAGAAAATTTCTTTTTTTTGAGTCACTGACTCCAATAAATCTGTTATCCTCTGATCTCTGGATGAAATTCCTTTTTCACCCATCTGAGATCCCTTTGATTCATCGTCCTTCATGGATCAAGCACTTGAGAAAAATTCCATCTTTTCTCCAAATTAGATGTCTCAAGCACATGAGAAAAATTTGTTCTCTGTTCCCATGTGCTCCCTCTCTCCTTCAAATCCTCTACTCCGATGTTTCCTAGAAATCATTCCTTCGATTTCTACCTATTGGTTTATAGATCTTCTAAGATCTCCCATGGATTTGTGCTTAGTCCATCAAGAACCCACTTTGAAACTCTTTATCCCATATATCTTCTCCTGTAACCCCAGATCTGAACTCAATCTCTTCCCTGGTCACTTCGATCTCATAAATTTGTTGATACCATGTGCAATTGGTTTCCTCATAGAGAAACCTTGTTCTGATACCATGTTGAAAATTTTCCCAAGTCGATTCAACCCTTGGTATGCACTAATACCACGTTAATATTTTACCACTCTACTCAACACTCAATAATTAGCTCAAAATAAAATCACTTTATCTACTAAAATCCAAACTGAGTAATCAACTAAACATGCAACTAAAGAATAAACAAGGAAACCAAATCAAGCACACATTAACACCGATATTTTTGGGTAAACCCCTGGAAAAACCCCAAAGAGAAAACTAGTCCAATGATGCTTTTATTAAGGTCAAATCAGGGATCCCATAACAGGGATAATGACTCACTGAGAGAAGTATACACTACAGACAAACCTAGAAACTCCTATGCTATTATATGACCTATTCCATCACATTTCCTGAGGCATTCATGACTTGTCCTTATGTGACCCGTGAAAATCCACGACTGTCTCCACTATGACTCATAGATATCCACGATTATCTCCACTGTGACCCACATATGTGTATGGAAAGTTTGCACGACACTCCTTGCATGGTTTGACTCTTTCTTGTGGCGTCTGTCCTCTAAAACCCACCTGCAACTTCTTCTTCTCTCTTTTCTCCTTGACCTGTATGACCTCTAGATGGAATTCCTTCACCTATTCAAGATATTGAATAACATTCCTTCATGATCCAACCCTTTGACAAACACTTGGATGAAATATATTCACCCAACCTATGAGATCTCCTCACTTTAGTGTAATAAAAAAATCCTTTTCTGCTTCTACACTCCAACTAGAAAAAGTCCTTGTTTTCTATCTCTGATCTTGGAATCTCACTAAATATCATCAAATTTGGAATCTCACAAAAGGTCCCTTGCTCTTGGCTTCTCACCAAAGGTCCCTGACCTGTATGATCTCTAGATGGAATTCCTTCACCTATTCAAGATATTGAATAAAATTCCTTCATGATCCAACCCTTTGACAAACACTTGGATGAAATATATTCACCCAACCTATGAGATCTCCTCACTTTAGTGTAATAAAAAAATCCTTTTCTGCTTCTACACTCCAACTAGAAAAAGTCCTTGTTTTCTATCTCTGATCTTGGAATCTCACTAAATATCATCAAATTTGGAATCTCACAAAAGGTCCCTTGCTCTTGGCTTCTCACCAAAGGTCCCTTTCTCTTGGAATCTCACCAAGAGTCTCCTAACTGTTTCAACTCCCTCAACACAAGTCTTGTCAAGTGTAATCCTTGTTCCTCTTGAATCACCATACTTCGTGATCCAAGCACTCGAGCAGAGGTCCTTCTCTACTCCTGAGTTTGACCTTGGATTTTCCACATTAGAAAAGTTCCTCCTTTGCTATCTGTGTGAATGTATCTTCGTCCTTCTCCTAGCCTTTCTTTTATAATCAAGAGTTATGATGTATTTATAATCTCCAAAGTGATATATGGTTGAGATTACTTGTCACACTCACTTGAGATTTAAATTACAATCTACATGCTAAGTACTTTTAGCATGTTTCTTAAATAACTCAATTAACTAATTACATAATTAATTAATAAAATAAATTTACTTTAATAATTCATTTAATTAAATAAATTCAAGAGTAGAAGTATTTGGACGATTTCCACATGTATAGACACATATACTTGTGCAGAAATACCTGTTCGATGCTACCACCAACATCAACATTCTTCCATGTCAAGTTCATTGTTCTCTATCTAAATTCAATAATCCAATTCCAATATTTAACGAGTCTATTCACTTAGCAATTGGTCTAGCTCATGATTTCTTCTCTCCCTGCTTGTGGGTTATTCCATAGATACTCTCTCTTTCTCTCTCTCTCTCTCTCTCTCTCTCTCTCTCTCTCTCTCTCTCTCCACACCCCCATGCATTCTCCCTTCTACCCCAATAAAGTTCATGATTTTCTCTTGCTTGTGGCAGATGATTTTGTGGGCCAATATCGAAAAACAAGATGAGTACTTGTTGTACCATTGGATTTTGGTTTWTAAATATCCATCCATMTCTCCATCATTGTGGGTGGTTGGTTTCTCAACTGCCAATCCCCCCTCATTAGATGATTTTTGGAAAAATAGGAAAAGAGAAAAGAAATCCAAATTTGAAGCTTTGGAAATTTGACAATATATCTCTTTGGAGAAGGTTAATTACTTGGCAGGAAAGGTAATCCTCCAAAAGGTAATCCTCCAACCCCTTCACCATTAGTGGTCATGATATCATGACCAATACCAGTTCTCCACCCTTCATTTAGATGTTTGGTGAGTTTGTATCAATTAAAAGAAAAACATTTATGTTGTTCAATATGTATAAATCATCATGACATGGTAATAATGTTATGATCCAATGACTTAAAAATGATAAACATTCAATGAATATAGTCCACTTCAAGGGGGAAACCCCATTTTACAATATACCTAATTCATAATACAATATGAGATGATATAAGATGATCCCAAGACTAAGTCTCTTTGGTATATATATAGGAGACAAAGGGTACAATTATAATGAAAGGGTGAAATGAAGGGTTTTAGCCTACATACAAATATAACATTATAAATGTAATAATTCAATATATAGGGATTAATAATGGATTTTATGCATAATATGAGGCTTTTTTTAGGGCTTAACATGCTCCTCCCCTTCAAAAAATTAAGTGTTGTCCTCAACACTTGACTAACCACTGGTGTTTCTGCAAGAAGAACCCATCTTCCCATGCTGCCTTATTTTGTTATTGTCCTTATTTTTTTGCTTGAGGGACATCTATTTATATAGTTGTATCCTCATAAATACCCAATCCCTCACTTCAAATTCCCGTTCACTGGGATGTTGATCTTCTTGTTGTTTCATCCTATTTTGTGCCATAACCAAGTTGTCCTTCAATAGTTTGAGAACCTCTTGTTGGTTCCTATGTGGTCCTCCATTGCTTGAAACTTTTTAGTCCCTTTCAAGGGTAATGTGATGGATGGAGAATGATATCCATAAAGTGCCAAAAATGGGGAAATTTTTGATGAAGTATGGAAGGATGTGTTGTACCACTATTCCACCAAGGGAAACCACTTGACCCATTGTGTTTGTTTATCATATGAAAAGAAACAAAGATGTCCTTCTAGACATTTATTCACAATCTCATTTTTCCCATCATATTGAGGATGGAAAGATGAACCGTGAGCCCATTGAGTACCCAAACAAGAAAATAATTCTGTCCAAAAAATTCCACTGAAAATTGGATCTTTGTCACTTATAATAAATAATCTTGGGGGCTGCATCTATCTTTTGAACTATTTCCATGATGTCATGGCTACTGTACTTTCTTTAAAATGATGAGAAAGAGAGAAAACATGGCATACTTTTTCCACCCATCCACTACTACCATGATGAGGGTCTTTCCATTAGATTTGGGTAAACCTGTAATAAAATCCATTGAAACTTCTTCCCAACATTGACTTGGTATAGCTAATGGTTTTAGGAGAATTGACATATTGATTGTCTCTCCCTTGTTTTTTTGGTAGACCACACATTCAAACACAAACATTTGAACATCGTTTTTAATACCTTTCCATAAAAAATCCTTCTTGATCATGGGGTATACTTTCAAGAATTCTGAATGTCCCCCTATAGGAGAAGTGTGCAATTCTAGAAGGACCTTCTGTTTGAGTTGGGAATTATTACATAAATATAGGTGATCATGATATGCGCCTCAACACGTGCCATATGATGTGGCTACCACTCTATGAATTAGTCAAAGCACTGATGGGTGAATTGACGAAAATGTTGATGGATCAATCAACAAAGGTGTCAATGGTCACAATGTCAAAATCACTAATGAAAAGAACCAATTGATCACTAATGGAGGATCAGCCTGATTTGTTGATGGATAATTCTCCCAAACTCGCTAATGGATCATCAACCCAAACTCGCCAGTGGATCATTGGTCCAAATGCGCCAATGACCAAAAAACAAAAAATTTAAACTATCGATTCTATGAACAATTATCCTAAACTCATCAATGGAAATTTCATTCCATGTCAACATCCATGTGTCATGCCACATCATCAAATCATTGATACACCTTTTGGAAAAACATCGATGGAGAGATTCGGCCAATCACCAATGGAAAAGAATCAATCCGATCATCGATGGAAAAACATCAGGATGATCGCTGATGAGACAAACCTACCAAAGAACCGATGAAAAAATAAACTGAATTCTACCGATGACACAGTTTTCTATCCATTGATGACAAGGAAACTCAAATTGCCAATGCAATTAACCGATCAGCCTGAAACTGCAAGTGATCATTCCAACACTGTTGATGGGGATATGATGAATATCTCAAGGATATTGGGTGATTTAGATCCACCAATGAACTATCAAAATTTGACCTTTCACACACTTAGTCAATTTCAAATTCTAAAATCAAGATTTGTTTTGCCTAAATTCAAGTGAAATACCCAACAATGAGAATCATTGTTCCACATGGGAAACTCAAAATGCACAACCATTCAATTTCTCAACTTATGAATCGAATTACCTTTCATAGTCCAACAAAATAAAATATCTTCAATTAGCAATCCCAATGCACACAATTTTTCATCCTTTAAATTTTCATAGGAACTTACAGTGCTAGATTAAAAAGGATAATGTTTTCCATACAACGACTTAGCATGCCCTATAACAAAAGTTCACACAAATCCATGCAGTTTTTAGTATTCCAAATTTAAATTCTAGGTTTGTTGTAGCATGAATTCAAGATAAGATTCAAATTAATATCTTTTCATAACAAGGGATGATGGAGGTGGTACCAGTATGCAATGCACATAGAACCAATATGACTATCCATGAGTTAATTGAGTGTTAACATGTGGATAAGGAAGAATAGGATGAAGAACATCCTAGGAACATGCAAGTACCTAAGACAGAAAGAGAATGAGCAGTAGAAGGAATACAGTTAGTCATGTGATGCATGTCAAAGAGAGGGAAATCCATCTAGGAGGGATGAAATGACTTTGAATCATCAGGTTATTCTACAAGAATTTTAGAAATGGGCCATAGATTTCGTACGACCAATCATTCCAAAAGAAATAATATCAGGGGAAAGATACATAATCACTGCGACAAAGTACTTGACAAGATGGGAAAAAGAAACACCAATTACAGACTGCCGTGAGGTTGTTTTTTGAGAATGCAGTCACAAGGTTTGGATGTCTGCACATATTACTCAGTGATCAAGGAACCCACTTTCTAAACAAGATAATTGCAGCATTGACCAAGGAGTTTCAAATTCATCATCAAAAGAGTACCATGTATCATCCTTGGGCCAATGGAACAATGGAATCTTTCAATAAGATCTTGGGGAATGATTTGAAAAACATTTGTAATGTAGGGAGATATTTTTGGGACTTAAGAGTTCATGTAGTATTATGGGATTACAGGAATACAAGTAAAACATTGATAGGAAAGACACCTTTCATATTAGTCTATGGGAAAGAATTAGTGATACCAATGGAGTTTATTATACCTAGCATGCACATTGTAGCGATCACTAAGCTATCAGACTCTGGCACAATAGAGGAGAGATTGGCATAGTTGGTACAACTTGAAGAAGATCGGTTTATCGCAAGCTTCCATCAAGAAGTTTAGAAAGAAAGAGAGAAGGCTTGGCATGATCGACACATTAAAAGGAAAAAGTTTTAATTAGGAGATTTGGTATTACTCTATGGAAACAAGTTTATGCAACATCCAAGAAATTTTATAATGCACTGGTTAGGACCCTATGTGATTCAACATGTAACAAAGACAGGTGCTACACAATTGGAAACCTTGAATGGAGAATTCATTGAAGGAATGGTAAATGGAAGTCAAATCAAACTCTATAGAGATGGTCTATAGTCTACACAATAATCTAGGTTGTGCCAAAACACATGTATCATAGAAGATGTACTACAATAGGAAGGAAAAACAAGGAAAAAAAATAAAAAGTAGAAAAAGGAAGAAAATCAAAGAAAAAATAGATATAGAAAAAGAAAAATGGTGTCAAAGTATAGGGCATAGGAGATTGCATATAAGGAATGGTTATCACACATCAGAATAGAGCTACGTCAATTCATAAAATAATACACAAAAGAGAAAGACTACAAAGCACACATACGCAAAAGGAAGAACTGTTGCACAGTTTGGAAATGACAAGACCGTTAAAAGGATTTAAGCATGGAAACAATGACTACAAGGTGGGAATGATAGGTCATAAAGATGTCATATAATATTAAATGGTAAAAGCCCCCAGAAATCACGATGAATTTGTAGTATGAAAGAAAAATCACATGACAAATTTGGTAATAAAGATGAATTTATGTAACAACTCATCAACCACATTGAAGGATTGGACAAGATAATTAAGGCGGGATGAGACATACACATTTGGGAACATGGCACAAAAAAAACAAAAAATCGTTAAGTGTAAGCCATTATTGCATGCAAGCGAGAGAAAAACAGAGTGAACCAGAGTGAATCTGAGTGCAATAGAGTTGAGCTAAAGATACCCGAGAAGATATCGTAGAAACATAGGAAATGATACTCAAGTAATTTAAGGTAGCTAAGGAAGCCTCCCAAAATTTCATTGCAGCATGGAGGAGCAAGCAATAGGCCTAAAAGGCTTGCGATGAGCCATATGTGAGTGTTGTGGGCCTATTGGATAGGATGTTTTGGGATACAATTTTGGGAAAAATTCTAAGTATAGAAGAGGTGCATAGAGGAGAAGAAGAAAGAAAAGGAAGTGTGCAGCTAAGGTGCATCCAGAAGTAGAGCACACAATGAGAGGAATAAAGTAGAATAAAGTAGGAAGAAGAATAAAACAAAGAGAATTATAAAGCAACAATAAGGATAAAGCAAAGAGAAGAATAAAGTAGCATAAATAAGGAGAAGAAAGAATATGAAAAGAAGGATGACAACTCGACATGCTAAATATGGAAGTACATGCAAAAGAAGGAGGAAAAATAGTCAAAGTGCAAAAGAAACATGCAGTCGAAAAAGAAAGAGAAAGCAACTAAACAACCGATTAACTGGAGTAGTCATGCATGGTAATAGGGTTTGGGTGGAACCAAGTAGGGTTTTAAGCCTTGGATTGTATCTATAAATATGTAATGGGTTGGGAGAATATGGGTTCTCTAGTTGTTGTTCTTTTGGTTCCTCCATGTGGTTATTCTCGAGAAGTATTATGGAGTCTATTCCAAACTACCGAGAACGTCTGTCAGTAAGAAGGTTGATAGGATAGGATGGGAAGGGAGAGAATCAATGTATGAATGTAAGGGATGATGCAGAGAGAGAGAGGCTTGCACTACAAAGTAGCTAGGCTAGTGGAAGAGAAATATATCTATGATATATCTTTGCAAGTGCAATGCACAAGCCTGAAGAACTTAACAAAAGAATAATAAAGAAGCCATTTATTGTGAACGTAGCATGGAGTTGGGTGAACCATGTTAAATATTGTGTTACATATCTTTTATGTGATTGCTTATGAATTCTATTTGTATGCACAGTAGATTATATTTGTCTTATGCTTAACCATTGTGTGATAATCATGACTGTTACAATAATGAGTTTATGTAGTAATTTGGAATATATAATGTTAGTATGAATTTGAATCAATAAGAAGTTAATAAGGAATAAGGAAAAAGTTACTATAGTGTCCCCAAGGCAGAGCCCTTTGTAAGTCTAATGTATGAAAGGAATTGTAATTATGTTTTATAGGCTGGTGAGCCAAGTTTTTATAAGCTGGTGGCTTATGTGTTTGTTAGACCAGGGAGCCTAAGTGTTGAAGGCCAAGAGCCTGCTGTTGTATATGTAATCATGCAGAACAATTAATCAAAATTTGTAAACACTTCTAGGTGCAAATTGACCACGATGAATGAGTGAAGGGGGACTGAGCTTCCATAGAGAAGGTAAGGGATTAGGGGTTGGAAGGTGGGAAAAGAGGCTAAGTGTTAAGCCTAAGGGGCTTAAGCCTTGGGAATAATATTTTATTATTATTCCAAAGAACATGTGCATTTTATGTTGTTTATCATAAGTTCCTGGCAAGGGGAAAATGTGCAAAGCATATGCATGCTGATAGAATGCATGCAGTTCCAAGGGTGGCAAGTGTCAACCCTGGTTCATGCGAATAAATGACCAAGATGAGCCATGAGAGGGGTTCCTCCTCCATTCGACCCTGGAATATCTTGAGCGTGAATCATGTGACCTCTGAAAGAGATCCTCGTGCAATTATGAAATGGGGGAAAAGCCTGTGTTTGTTCTAAAGAGCCAGTACACCTCTGTTCGGAGCCGTGGAGTCTGTGTCGACCCCTGCGGGAATTGTTGGTCATGCAATCCCGAACCCATAGTTGTGGGACTAGGTTGTAATGGTAGTGAAAACTGCTGAATCGAGTGGTGATAGGGGTTTCTCCTGCATTGGACCCGATCTACTGAATGGTACGTCCGACCCGACCTCTGTAAGAATATACCCCATACACCCTTTGAACCAAGATCCACAGTGTTGATTCAGGGAGAGACTGTGTCAAATTCAGAAAACCAATGCATCCTTTGTCTAACAGAGAAAGCCTATGCAAGGAGTCCCTGTCCCGAAGCCGTGACT
>JASDQU010027318.1:12217-26071 GCA_032191745.1 Picea mariana
AACTTTACATGAGATAGAGGCTTGGTCAACACATCGACAACCTGTTCATCCGTGCTAACGTACTGGAGCTTTATGGCTCCTCTCTGCACCATGTCACAGATGTAATGATATTGTATCTCTATGTGCTTCGACCTGTCATGGAATACAAGATTCTCTGTCATATTTATGCAGCTCTGGTTGTCACATAGGATCGTGGTTGCTTCCATCTCTAGGTCAAATAGACTGGTCAACAGCTTACGAAGCCATATAGCTTCGTAACTAGTAGAACATGCAGCAATGTATTCTTCTTCCACTGTATTGAGAGCAATGCTAGATTGCTTCCTACTTTTCCATGAGATCATGGTTGATCCCAAACTGAAACAACATCTTGAATTTCTCTTCCTATTAGAAACACTTCCAGCCCAATCTGAATCACTGTACCCACTCAATGTGAAATCATGCATAATTGAGACCATAATCTAATGTACCCTTAAGGTACCTCATCACATGTTTTGTAGCCACTAGGTAAACATGTCCGGGTCCTACCAAAAACTGACTCAAGGTGTTCACGAAAAAATAAATATCTGGTCTGGTGTTCGTCAGGTACATCAACGATCCAATGATCTGTCTATAAAGCATGGAATCAATCAATTCCGACGAAGTGTCGACCAACAACTTCATCTTCGTTTCCATGGGTGTATTCATGGAATTTCACTCTAACATGTCGAATCTCTTCAATATTTCAACTACATACTTCCCTTGGTTAAGGAAGATCCTCTCTAGACTCTGCCATACCTCAAGACCTAAGAAATAATGCAGTAGGCCAAAGTCTTTCATCTCAAATTCTGAGGTGAGCCTCCTCTTACATTCAGTGATGAGATTTTCTTCTTCAATTAAGAATAATTCATCCACATAACGATAATATCACTGGCTCATCGTTCATAACCTTGAAGTAAAGGTTAGAATCTTCTTTACTCTTGGTAAAGCCCAAGCTCGTCAGGAAACTGTCTATCCAGCCATACCAAGCTCTAGGAGCTTGCTTCAATTTGTATAGAGCCTTATTCAAATTGCAGACATGAGACTTCTTGTCTTCAACTTCAAATCCTTGAGATTTCTCTATATACACTTCTTCTTTGATGACAGTATCCCACAAATATTCCCCTCTTTCCCGAGGGTTCCAACTTGTTTCTCTTCTCTTTCGGTGTATGTATAAATATTGGGCAGCCAAATATTTTGAGATGGCTTACCTCTGGCTTACCTTTGGCTTGCAGACATCTTCTACCCGAAGCTGGGAAAATGTCTAAAAAATGAAAGTGTTCAAAATCAAATTCTGAACTTACCAGGAGGTGCGCTTGGCTGAGGAGAGTAGCATGGTGTGCTTGGATCTAAGAAAATCCAACTTTAACCCCTCCAAACTTAATCTACGGATTTTTGGACTGGTGCTTCTGGTTTTCTAGTACCTCTGGTACTCTGGTACTTCTGGTTCTTTGGTTTTCTGGTACTTTGTGAAACTAGGGTTTCACTTTCTGGGAGATCTAGCCACTGAAAAGGTGCGCTGAAGGTGACAAATGATCCTTGGGGGAGAGCACACTTTTCTAGATGGTTTTAGGGTAGAAATACCTCACCAACAAAATCCCTAATTTACATGTATGAAAACAATGATGTTTTTCACTTTCTCTTGTGAAAGATGCTCTCTTCAGCTTAGCTCTAATACCATGTTAATGTTTAATCTATTATTAGAGTTATTTTCATTTCAATAGATAACAATAGCATAAGATAGGATCACTGAGAAATAAAAAATCACAAGAGACACATCATTTATCTTGGGAAACCCTCATGGGGCAGAAAACCCAACAAAATTTCCTTATTATAGATAGCCAATACAATGCCAAGAGATAACTCAAACAAGTACAAAAGTCCTCTCCCAAATATACACCTTTCTCTCTTTCTCTTCTCCAACTGCAGCTTCAAAACTTGTCTCTCAAATGAACAAGTAAGTGTGTGTCTAAGTGAGGCGCTAGCCTCCTTATTTATACAAGTCTGGAACGTGTGGAAGTGTCTCTTCACTAGAATGGACGACTTCTCAATTTGGGTGGTTATAACCACCTTTAATATATTCTGGGGCCGACTTTTAATTCTTCCTATTACAATTACATTTTGACCAATTCGCAAAAGGGGATTTGGTCCTTTATAATAGCCGACGTGATCAATCCGCAATGGGGATTGATCTAATGAATAATATATCAAATAATAATCAAAATACACTTTGCAGTTACAATATTTCAATAATAAACGCAATGGAAGTTTTTATGGATATCGTGTATGCCGATAATGCCAATAAAAGCATGTGATACCAATTAGTTTTATGCTTGTTGAATTTCTATTGCAACATGGTTTTGGGGACCTTATCAATAGCCTCAACTTGGATATTTTCTTATGGATAGTAGAGAGTTGAAAAATTGAACACTTTGACTCAACAAATCACACAATCCCAACCTCCACCTAGCAAGACCAAATCCAGACTTAGCAAGAGTGAATCAAGAATGTGCAAAAAAAGTAAATGAAAATCCAATGCTTGGAATATTTCATTCTCAAAGTGTGTGATGAAACAATGAGTGAGTGATGAAATAGTTGAAAAAAAGTGAGTCACTCTATAAGACATATTGTTGAATGTTGGAATGGCTTCAACCAACTTTGTAAAGTAATAAACAACCATAGTAATGTACTTATGGGAATTATTGGACATAGTTTAACACCATAAATTCAATCCCCCATTTGCAAAATGGACTAGTAGTGGTAATGGGGTGTTGCAAGGCCAATGGAGCTGTAACAAGACTAACCCACTAAGTAACATTTAAGGGAATGGGGTAGAAAAATTTCATTCCCCTTAAAGGACTCCAAACTTCCTTTTCGGTGACCTCATCGTCTTCTGGCACGTGCCATCTACATACCATATCCCTGCCTCGTGTCATCTACATGGAATCCTAGCACACTCATCTTCTCACGAGATGTTGACGTGGATCTCCTAGTGCTCGTGCCGAGATTTGTGTCACATACATGGTATTGGCCACATCACACCTTGTTAATCACAAAGAAGACCTCTCCCTTTCCTACTTCCATTGCTATCGGGACCCTCTTATCGAGGTGTTCCCTTGACTGCTTACCTTACATAATCTGACACCCAAGTCCGACAACTCCCTCCTCTGACTAATTATATAGTTCTAGGACCTGTCGATGGACGATTGGGGCTTTGTTGTAGCTCCTCAGTTGAATGAGGGTTACAACCTTTCCATAAACCTTTTGTATTCAGGAGGTGGGTCACACGATCAATCAATGATTTTTATTCATCGCATCTTCCCTCTCAATCTAGGGTTGAGATCTTCCTTGGGACTTTTTTCCTCCACGTGCCAAAAAATTGTGCCACGTGGCACTTCCTATGCTCGATGCATGACACCACTTGCATTATAACATGTGGAACCATCCACATCAAACCCTTATGCCTTCAACTAAATATTTGCAGTCCAAATTGACTTGTAGACTCTGCAGGTCTTAGCAGATCGATGGTATATAAATCATCTCAGAGCTTCTCCCTCAGAATGTATCACCACGACCCATTTAGAAAACTCATCACAATGGATGGTCAGGATCTCCCCTAGAAGCTCCCTCGTCCCTGACATATCTATGGTTAGATGTAATTATTTGGGTTCCTTCCTCACAATGTGTCCCTACGATCTATTAAGAATTACTCTTAGTGATGGACGAACCAAATCTCCTCTCGAAGCTTCTTCTGTCTTGACATATCGATGGTTAGGACTGCATCTTGGAGTTCCTACCTCATAGTGAAACTCTTTGTTCCATTCTATGAATCATTTAGTGATGGATGGTTAGGATATTCCCTCAGAGCTCCTCTGTCCTGACAGATCAATGGCTATATCTTCTTCTCAAGACTTCTTTGATATCGACCGATCGATGGTCTAGATCTTCCTTCCAAAGATTTGATGGACAGGATTTGGAGCGGGTGTGTATATTTTCCCATCCCATTTTCTTGTATGATCCTTGGCCTCAGGCCGTTCCTAGGGAGAAATCCATCACCCTATGACATGTTGGTGAGACAAGTGGCATAACCTCTACTCAACACGTGGACCTCTAAATACACTTGACGTGGTGTATACGTCATCGCTGAAATACACATCTTGTCCATTCAAGTAGTGACACATGTCCTATGTGCATTGGAGGGATTTCATCATTGTGTACATGAAGACACTTCCTCTTGTCCTCATCCCAAAGGATCACCCAAATCCACGATCATGATTTCTTTCAGTTGGATTTGATGGATGATCAGGATTACCCCATTGGAGTCCTCCCTTCAATTTATTTTCATATCAGTGTCCCAAATGACCCTGAATACTCCACTGCAAGGGTTGGTCACGATCACTCCGAGTTTTTTTCCCCAATGGATCGACACTATATCATTGCTCAAAGTCTCCTCTGTTAGAGTCTTATTACGAAACTGAACACAGTTCTCTCTGACTACTATGACCTCCAATCAATGGTGGATATTTTCCCACCCCTAGATCCGATGGTCAACCGATAAGAGTGATTCTTCAAGGGAATGGGGTCTGAAAAGGGTTTCCCTCCTAGGTCCTTCCTTCAATCATTGGCTGACATGTGTTCCCTATGGACACACTGGTGGTCCTGGTTATCATGATACATCATGATGACATCACCTCTTCACCTAGTCTCGTTCAAATGAGACCCACTATGATCAACGATGGAGGTTTATCGTGGGTCTTGCCCTGATGGATGACCTAGATCATCCCTCGGATTTCCCTTTTAGGAATATCTCCACCTCGACATTCGGGGTCATTTTGACCATAGGAAAATGGACCTAATAGTCTAGGATCATCCACGAACACCCTTTGATAGATCAAAAAAATTCCAACCAAGGTGGAGCATGTGTGGGAAATGTTTTTCATGCTTAGGTAGAATCCCCACACATTGTCTTCAACTTGGGGAAGCATGATGTGACCAGGGTAGAGTCAAGGTGGGAACTATTTTTCATTCTTAGATAGAATCCCCACCTTGTCTTCAACCTAAAAACATCTTAAAATAACAAAAGACAATAAATAGGCTTGAAAAAGCTTGCATTTAAAATGAAGGTGCAACACACCCTCTACAAAGGCACCCATAAATGAGATACTACAATCCTTTGTATGTCATGAACCCCATGCAAAAAAGTCTTTCCCCCATCCATGTCACTTTTTCCACATGACCTAGAGAGGGTTCCACTTGGGAAACATTCCTAAACTTGAGGTACGATTCACCCAATAGGTCGCTTTGTCAACCCTCCCATACCTAAACCTCACAAATTGCATTGGGTCTTTGAACGCTTGTTTATTCTGATGAGGTGGTTTTGTTTTAGGATATTTAGACACTTAGGAGTTAGTTAAGATCTACTTGGTCTATTTCATCGTTAGGTCAAAGTGTGTTTTCTAGTGTGTTTCTTTAGTATGCATTTGTAGTTAGGAAATCTGATGGTCACGATATGTTCCCGAAATAGAGTGATCCGACAGTTCATACTCTCCTCAATCTTAACGACCATTGATCCATGGCTTAACACCTGATTGGTCCATGATCTCTATTTAAAGAGCGTGGAGGGTTATTTTTCAATGATCGATTGTGAGAATCTCTCTGTAATCTTTTTCTTTGCATTAATAAACTGCTTCAAGTGGCTGTGTTGGTTGGGGCCATGGATGTTTCCCTGTAGGGGTTTTACAAACATCGGTGTGTTGATCTTTGATCTGGTTATGTGAGTGGTTACTAAAGGTGTTTGTCCTCTATTGGAATACCTGTGTTGTCGAACATGGTATCAGAGCCTGTTTGAAGACCCACTCCTATTGTAGATCGAGATCGTGAAGCTGAGTTGCCTCATCTCCATTTTCTGTCATTTATGTACATTTCTGGGCTAAGAGGACTATTCCATTGTGTCTGGAGCACTCATTTAATTTAGGAACACTTTTCGTTTCACTCGAAAAGGTTTTTGTTTTCCCGAGATATGACCATTACAGTCAGATGCGGAGGTGCATCTTCCGGTAAGCTAAACGAGATCTAACCCTTGTTGTCATTGAGAAGAGAATTGTTTTTCTTGCGTGAAAATATTTTTTTTTAGCATGCTCTTCAAGGCCATCTTCAACAACAACAACAAAAACAACAAGCAAAATTTTTTTCTTCTGTGAAAAGAGGTTTTTTTTAGCACGCTCTCCAAGGCCGTCTTCAACAACAACAACAACAACGACAACCCCAATCCTCCTTCTGAACATTACAATATGTTTTTCTAGACCATTTGGTTAAAAATTTCCTTATTAAGTAAGAGGTCTTGAGTTCAAGTCTCTCTTTTGTTACTTTTTTTGAAAAATTTCATGCTAAAATTGTAAAGTGTATTTCACTTCAAGTATAAAAGTGAATCACTATAAGTAGCTTTAATATTTTATTTTAGAGTTATTTATTTTTCATGCAACTTTTCTTTGTAAAAGTGAGCCCCAATTCTCTTTATAAAAGTGGGTCACTTCATAAAGCAACTTACACTACCATGTGGTTCCTTGGTTACCGTTTATGCCTTTTTTTAAAAAGGGCATAACTCTCACATCCAAAGTCCGTTTTCAGTGTCTTATTTTTTAAACCACATAAATTTTCGAGCTCTTTCCATTTAGATCATCAGTTTCAGTTTTTAAATTTGTATTATCTGCATATTTAATATGGATTCTTCAAGTAATCTCTTACTTACCAGCACCAACTATTTCCAATGGAAATCCCATATGGAGGATTTATTAAGAAGTAAAGGTTTGTACTAGATTACCTTGGGAAAGGAAACAACACCCACTGATGGTGATAACAAATACAAATTCAATAATAGGAATGACGAAGCACGTGGATTATTCAGAATGCCCATCTCTCCTGATTTAAGGTTCCACCTTCAATTAATTGATAAACCCCAAAGAAGCTTGGGAAAATATTGAATCTGTTTTTGGTAAACACAATATTATTCGAGCACAACAATTAGAAAATCGAGTACTAACTTTAAGTCCAAGTGATTTTTCTTGCATTGAAGACAATCTATCTAAGTTTAAAACACTCAGAACTTTATGTGAAGAATGTAAGATAAAGATAGACGAAGATCGTTTCATCTATATTATTCTTTCTAATCCAGGTAGTGCATATTCTATGTTTGTATCTACCTTTTATGCCATGCAAGAGGCTCTAGGGACAACTTATAAAAAATCCAATCTTGAGATTTTTTTTGTGATGCTTTGATTAGAGAGAAATATAAGCTAGTACAACTTTGAGTGTTCAACACTGTAGGTATCTCCAACAAAGCCTTAGTTGTCCATCAGAAAGATAAACCCAAGAATCCCAAGAAGCAACATCCTTGCCACAACAACAAGCAATATAAGGGTCCCAAACCCACTCAGATAGCTTTTGCTCCTAATGGAGACAAAGGAGAAAAATATAAAAATAAGAATACTAATAGACATTGCAAATTTTGTGATAAATATGGTCATGATGAGTCCAAATGTTTCAATAAGATGACAACTTTAGAAGTAGCGATGAAGAAGCACAACATCATTATTGATTCTACTTCTTCTTCTTCTTCTCATGGAAATGCACTTTCTGCTTCTGGTTTCTTCTTCAATACAAATTCTACTTCTACTTCTACTTATTATCAGTGGCTTATTGATTCTAGAGCATCCTATCATATGGATAACGATAGAGCCATATTTTCTACTCTAATTGAATGTAACACCAATCAAATATTTGTTGGTGATGATAGATATCTTAGTGTGGAAGGATTTGGAACAGTTCAAGTAGAAAATGGTCATTTCAATGATGTATTATGTGTTCCAAGTCTTTCTTGTAACCTTCTATAAATATATCAAATCACTCATTCAGGTGAAGGTAAAACCATAGAGTTTTAACCTCACCAAGTTGTAATCAAGGATCTAAAAGATCCTAAGCATTTTCTTGCAACTGGAACTGCTGATGATATTGCTAGGTTGTACAAATTTGACAACTTTGGGTCATCATCTTTTTCATCAGTTTTTGTTGCTCATAGCGATGATTTGAGAAAACTTTGGCATGAACAGTTTGGTCATCTAAACTATCACTCATTGCAACAACTATGTAATCAACAACTGGTGACTGGTCTTCCTCTTGTTTCATGCAGAGATTGTGTTTGTGCTAGTTGTGTTCTCAGCAAACATCATCGGGATAGTTTTGACAAACGTGCCTCTTGGCATGCCTCGGGTTCTTTGCAACTTGTTCACAGTGATTTGTATGGTCCACTTTCTTCTCCTTTTTTTTGGGGGTGCATGTATTTATTAACTTTCNACTTTTCCAGACGTACTTGGGTTTACTTATTAAAACTTAAGAGCGAAGTTTTTGACAAGTTTTTGGCCTACAAGGCCCTTGTAGAAAAACAATCTGGACATCAAATTCAAAGGTTAAGAACAAATAATGAAGGCAAATATGTGAACAATAATTTTACAAGTTACTGCACTACACATTGTTCCATATACACCACAATGAAATGGTGTTGTTGAGAGAAAGAACCAAACATTAAAATAAATGGCTAATTGTATGATCCAATCTAAGGGATTAAGTCTAAAGTATTGGGCGGAAGCCATCAACTGTGCAAATTACATAGTAAATCACACTCCCACAAAGGCTCTTAAAAATATATCACTGAAAGAAGCTTGGACTAAAATTAAATCAGATGTACGTCACTTCTGTGTATTTGGCAGTATAACATGGGCTCACATTCTTGATGAGAAAAGGAAAGCATTGCAGCCTAAAAGTGAGAAGTGTATATTTGTTGGTTATTCTGAAGATGTTAAAGGTTATAGGCTTCTTCAATCACATTAAAATGAAATTATTATTAGAAGAGATGTTAAATTTGATGAAAATATCTTGGCCTGCGAGCCTAATTCGACGTTTGTGCCTACTTTGGCCCGTGAGCCTAATTCAACGTTTGTGCCTTCTTCGGCCTGCGAGCCATCTTCGACATTTGTGCCTTCTTCTAATATGGTTTCTTCTTCAGATGATGATAGTGAGGATGAAAATCCACCTCCACCTGCTCACCCTCCTCCAAAGTTGTCCTTTGAACCTGAACGAGCACCATCTCCACCACTTCCTAGATGGGCCCATTCAACACGAGAAGCAACTGGTGATCTTGTCGGTGATCCTTTATATCAACATCATACACGTTCACAGTTCTAGCGAGCCTCTTCTCTTTTGGCTCAAGTTTCAAAAACTCATGATCCAAAGACATTTGTAGAAGCTTTAGGTCATCTATATTGGGATACAACAATGAATGAAGAATATCATTCTTTAATGGAAAATGATACTTGGGATCTTGTCCCTCTTCCAAAAGGAAGAAAAATTGTTAGATGCAAATGGGTCTATAGGACTAAGTATGCATCAGATGGAAGTGTTGAAAGACACAAGGCTCGGTTAGTTGCCAAAGGTTTTTCCCAAGTTGAAGGAATTGACTATAATGAAACCTTTTCCCCTGTAGAAAAAATGAATTCCATCCGCCTTGTTCTTGCACTTGCTGCCTCACATAAATGGGAGGTCCATCAGATGGATGTTAAATCCGCCTTCTTGCATGGATATTTGCAAGAAGGAATCTACATGGAACAACTGTAAATTATAAACTTGTACAATGTCTACTGTAAACAAATATTCAGAAAAGAATAGAGAAGATACAATGGAAAATGCAAACATTACACAGAGATTTTTCCCCTGGAAACCCAAACCAGGAAAACCAACATATATTATATTCATACATTTTGTTACATTGTTTACAATACAATATACATATAGCAGCCAGCGGCATCCAAAACCCTAACCCAATGACCTGGATTAGTCCAAAACCCTAATTCCTTAACCGGAAATAGAAAACCATCGGCAAAAACCATGTGTCAAAAAAACCACCTAAATACATGACACGTTTCTCTAGATGCCATTTTGATCCTAATGTCTATACCAATAAAGTAGGAATCCAAATCATAATCCTTGTCCTTTATGTTGATGACCTTATCCTTACTGGTAGTGACTCAAAATTTTTAAATCATGTGAAAACCAACCTTAAGAATAAATTTTAAATGACAGACTTAGGCTTTTTGCACTATTTCCTTGGCCTCCAAGTTTTTCAAACCAATGAAGGAATTTTTCTTTCCCACTCTAAGTATGCTTGTGACCTTCTTCATCACTTTAACATGGACGATTGTAAACCAACCCCTTATCCCTTCCAGTCTGGAGTCAAGCTTACTTCCACCTATACTTCTCCTGAAGTTGATGTCACCCTGTACTGTCAGTTAGTTGGTAGCCTCTTATACTTGACTCATACCTGTCCTGATCTTTCCTTTGTTGTTGGTCTTGTTGCTCGGTATATGAAAACGCCCCATGAAAGCCATTGGAAAGAAGCTAAAAGGATTCTTCACTAAGTTCATGGTACAGTTCAGTTTGATATACATTACAGTTCAGGGGGGACTCCTTTATTGGTTGGTTTCACTGATTCAGAATGGGTCCTTGACCCTGATGATCAGAAGTCTACTGCAGGTTATGTTTTTAGCCTTGGTTCAAGACCTGTCACTTAGGCCTATAAGAAACCACATTTTATTGTAATTTCTTCAGCAGAAGTAGAGTATCGAGCTGCGGTAAATGCAAGTTAGGAATCCCTATGGCTTCGACAGATCCTTTTAGATTTTGGATTCCAGCACCAGCATCCAACTAGCCTTTGGTGTGACAATCAGAGTGCCATCAAGCTCACCAAATACCCAGTTCACCATCAGTGTAGAAAACACATCGAGATACACATGCACTTCATCAGAAAGATCATTCATGATGAAGTTATTGAAGTGCTCTTTTTCCCTATAGAAGATCAATTTGTAGACATTTTCACAAAGTCTCTTACAGGAGCGAATTTTTCCAAACTTCGATCTATGTTAGGAGTTCAGGAAGTTGTCATTAAGGGGGGATAGGCTCTAAAACCTACTTCCTTCTCCTATTGTTTCACTATTGTAAATCCTTCAATCCCATCCCAAGTTTCTCTTAAGGGGGGATGTTAGGATATTTAGACACTTAGGAGTTAGTTAAGATATACTTGGTCTATTGTGTCATTAGGTAAAAGTGTGTTTTCTAGTGTGTTTCTTTAGTATGCATTAGTATGCATTGGTAGTTAGGAAATCCAATGGTCAGGATATGTTCCCGACATAGAGTGATCCGATGGTTCATACTCTCCTTGATCTTAATGACCATTGATCCATGGCTTAATACCCGATTGGTCCATGATCTCTATTTGAAGAGCATGGAGGGTCATCTGCTGATGATCGATTGTGAGAAACTCTCTTGTAAAATCTCTTTGTAATATTTTTCTTTGCATTAATAAAATGCTCCAAGTGGCCGCATTGGATAGGGCCGTGGATGTTTCCCTGTAGGGGTTTTACCACATGAAAACATTGGTGTGTTGATATTTGATCTGGTTATGCGAGTGGTTACTGAAGGTGTTCATCCTCTGTTGGAATACTTGTGTTGTCGAACATTGATGTACATGCTTAGAAAACTCTTTTATTGAATTGATGTACTTATCATGATGCATTTGACTTGATATCCTTGGAGGGCTTATTCATTGTCTTTTGCAGGGCCTAGTCGATGGACATATTTGGAAGAAAAATCCTAGCTTGGGATTCCTTGGGGCTTGAAGCCCACATGTTGGATACCATGGCCCATACATTGGACGATTATGATAGCATTTGGAGGCCTGAAAAAACACCTTGGAGGATCTATCCTAGCCCATTTCCATCCCAACGTCTTGCTCTTGAGGCCAAAATGTCACACTTGAGGGGCTTGACATCACCCTAGGGCTAAGGTTTTGGTGGTGGTGATGTTGTTGGTTGACTCTTGGCATATTATATGGAGAAGAATGCCTTGAATTGATGAATAATACCATAGTGCTTGAGGAGAAGGCCTTTGGAGGCCCAACGTCCTCTTCTTGATTCCAAATCGTTGCCTAGAAGGGTGATGTCATGTTTATTTTAGTGTTTCTTGTGTGCAAAATCAAATTTAAAATTTTAAAGGGGAAAAGTAAAGGTTTTTGGCCCCTTACTTTGTGGTTTACCCAAAAATTAAGTGGACAAACACTTTTAGGAGGATTTGTATAAGTAAGGATCATTTCTATTTCATTTTTATCATAGCTTTCCCATTGTGAGAAGACTATTGTGGCTGACATTTGAGCCCTACTTGGCAAATTTGGTATCTCTCTCTTGTGCAAATGATTTTTGGTGATCTCTCTTGGTGAATTGTTTAGGTAAGATGGTGCACACCTATTGGAGACTTCTTCTCTTGCTTATGAATGGTCATTGCTTGGTGAAACTAGGGTTTTATCTTGCAACTCTCTTGAAATAGGTAAGGAAAATATGCAATTGTCGGTTATTTTTTCTTGTTCCATGATTATTGTTGGTTGAAATCCTAGGAGGAGTATAAGTGCATACACCCTCCATCAAGCTTCATCTCATTTGATAGTTTACAAGTCATTTATTGCAAGGTTGCTAGGAGGAGTACAAGGGTGTACACCCTCCTAGAGTTACCTTAATTTTATTTGCATGCCCTAGGGACTAAGAGGATTTACACCCCTAGGTATTTTTTTGATCTAACTCATGCTTTCAAGACTCCATTCACCCAAATTTTAAAGGCACTAATCTGAAGTTTGCATTGGATAAATAAATTGTTTGCATTGGTAAACATGATTTATAGAGATATTGATATTTTTCAAGTTGGAATCTTTTCTTGATACTTTGAGGTTGCTAAAGTCTCTAGGGCATCTTGTTTTTCCTAGTATTCTTGAAGATAAACTCAATAAAATATACATCCATTAGGGATGCAACAATTACTCTCTATTTTGATTACAACTTACTTTTTCAACTGTCAAAAGTTGCTAATAAATTGTCCCTATAATCTACTAGCTTCACTACACTGTTTCAGTGGTTTACTTGCTTGTTTTATGGGTTGAAATTTTCTATTGTAGAAATAGTTTTCTACAGCCATAAGGGTGATAAAATATCTTTGCAATACTTGTTCATAACAACCTTGGTTTGTTGCTAAAGTCTTGTGTTTTTCATGCTTGAGTTATGCTAGTGATTTCTAGTTTATCTCTGTTGATTAAGGTTGGTTGTCATTGATATCAACCCTTGAATAAATCATATATCACAAAAGATGAAATCCAAAGTGGTCCCCTTATGGTGAAAGCCCTCACAGGAAGATGCTTTGCAGATTGAGTTATCCCAGAAGTATGGTTAGAGAACCCATGATTATTTTTGGAATAATGAGATGAAGGTCAGTGAATTTGTTAGTGAAAATATCCTATATGGATAGTTATTGTCATGCCATTTCCGATGGTATGTGTAACGTCACATAACTCCTCACGGTTAAAAAGTTATGGCCATAAGAAGTTGGAGAACCCAGGTTTGGGTAATGGACCCAAGTTTGTTTGATGGATAACGGTATGAGTTTTGATATATTTGCAGGTAATAATATTATATATGGATATTACATGTCATTCCATTTCTGGTGGTATGTGGAATGTCACATAACTCCTCACGGTTTGAAAGTTATGGCCTTACGAAGTTGGAGGACCCTCATATGTCATCTAGAAGCCCCAAAAGTTCAAAGTAGTCAAAGTGGTTTAAGAGATTTTAGAAGGTAAATAATGAATTGAAGTGATGAGCGTACTATAATTCAAAGTGAATACAAAATAAATTATTTAAATAATAAATTATTTAAATAATAAATTTAATGGAGAAATTAGAAGTGGGTTAACCC
>JASDQU010027319.1:14872-30107 GCA_032191745.1 Picea mariana
TATATCATTTCTGTGTATTGTGAAGATTATGCTGGATATTTCACTATTATTCTGTTATTTCTAGCATTTCGTTTCTGTTCTGCATATTTTATATATCTGGTATCTTGCAGGGTGATTCCTGGGTATGATTTCTTATAGGCCTTTTACCGAGAACGAAATTTTTTTTGGGGTGGTTAGGATTTAACTTACTTTACAAGGCTCGGGTGGCGTCGGTATCTTTCGAGCTGGGTGGGCCCTTACTGTGAGTCTGTATCACTGAAACTTTCATGGGTTGTTCCCGAGACTCAAACAGATTTTCGGAGGGCATGATCAGGTCAGGATCCCATATCATCATGGTTGTATCGCGTGGTGGGTCAACTTCTTCTTGGTCAGCAATATTCATAGTCGAACTGGATGGCTATCTGGTTAGGGAGACTTTGTCTAGAAACTGATTGGCCATTAATTCATGGTGTGTATCCATTGAGGGCATTCTCTTTCAGAGTGGTTTTCCTAATGATAAGTACAAAAAGAATCAGATGCATCATTCCCTAGATCAATATTTAAGTTGGTTGGGGGAGGTTCAATTTCTTTGAAAGGTGGGTTTCTTTTAAAGAAAGTCTTATAGGGCCTTTGGCCTTGATTTCCCTCTCCTGCATTTCTCTTCATGTCTATGGTTTCGTTTGATAATTTTCTAACCATGTGTTGTAGATCCTCTATATCTCCATTACCTTTATCAGGAGTTTGTTCAACCAGTTTTCTCGACGGTCTAGTCAAAAGGAGTCCCCTCCTAGGAGGGGGTTGGGTTTCTTTCTTTACTAGAGAGGCCTAGCCTTCTTTACATCCTTTCATCTGGAATTCTATCATTTTGGCCTCTTCAAAATTTTATGTCAGGGTTTTCTTAGCGGATCTTTTTACAAACATAGAAATAGAATCTAGGAGCGCGTTGACATAAACCTCAATTTGCAACTCTTGAGTTGGTTTTTCCGTGGGCTGGAATTTGTTTAATATGGTTGTGAACCTCTGGTTGAATCTTTGACCCTCTCTTTCGGACTCATGGTGGCTACAAGCAACTTAGTCATCAGGGATCCCATAGTAGTTTCTTCTGCAAATTTATCTAGAAAGAATTTATGGAACTTAGTCTAGTTGGTTATCGATCCTACTGGAAAATTAAAATACCACGTGGAAGTTGAATTTTCAAACGTGTAGGGGAAAAGTTTGCAGACTACATCTTCATGTTGAAAATTCATGAGTCTAATCACAAGTATGAACTTCTTGATATGATCTTCAAGTAAACCTGAAATTTATGGGTCGTACTTAGGAAGAAACTTCTACGGATGTCGGAGAAGATTATTTACTCATCCAAGGATGGCCATGGTGTCTCCGGCCAACCAGGGTTGGTTGTTCTGAAGAGGGATTTCTCTTTCTTCCTCATGGTTATTATTACCTTCCATATCTTCAAAATCTGAGTCGAACTCTTCTTCTTTTGAAAACTTGTTTGGCTCGGAGATGTCGTCGACTGGCGTTTCAGGTATCAAATCGAGAGGTTCTTGGATTTCAGTAATTAGAAAATCTATTAAGTCTTCTACAGAGTGTACAAAAATCTCATCGGGAGTGCTAACCACTGGTCTAGTTTGTTGTTTTCTTCGAGGGAGGATGGGAGCTAAGGACAACGCACTGATTTGTGGGGCGTAGGCTCTAGTGATTCTCCTGAATTGATTCACTTCCTTGTGAGGAAGGGCGTAAGGTATTTCAAGGTGAAAAGGTTCTTCCTTCGGCTGGGGTGAGTTATCCGCTTAAGGAATACTCAACGTGTGTGGGATGTATTGTGAAGGACTAGCCATGCATGTGGGATGTTACGAATCTGTAGGTTTCTTGAAATGATAGATATAATATATATTCAGCCATTCATTCTCAGGCCCTCCTTCTAGCGCCAATTCTGTTGATGGGTCCTAAATCCCTTGACTCAATAGTAGGAACCAAACCTACCATCGAGGCCCAATTAGACTCTGTAACATTTAAAAATGGAATGGTTCTCCAGATTTTTGCGATCCAGCCAATTTATATATGGGCTTTTGTGTTTTCTTGTGAAGTCTCTTCCTTCAGTTAGGATTGTTTTCTTCTATATTTTCTCTTGGGTGGGGCTGATATGAGAGATGCAAGCCAATATAAACCAACTTGACAAACAATAGGATTAAGTTTTAACTGCTGGGGAAGAGGCTAATCTTGGGATAACCCGATGCTCAACTTGCAGACAATCACTCTATACCACAGGCCTAGTACTAATACATTAACCATGAGATCATCCAATTACTGTCTGAGAAACTAACTATCACAAAGAAAGCACATATGTAATAAGATAATGGAAAGAAAACAAATTCATCTACCATAACCATTCATTACATAATAACACACCGATTTATCTTCATCATTAAAGAAAAGAACATCAAGACATTGCACCAGATAACTTGACAACAAAATTAATTTCTCTTACTCATTACTGCATCATTCATGAAACAAGATAGGAAGTAGTTCTTCTCCAAGTCCAATCACATGCATATGATGAAAATAGATTGTCTTTGGTCCAGAAGGACTTCTCAATTCATAACAGTCTCAAAATAATTCTTACAACCAAGAAAGAGAGTCTTACAGTAACCATCGACCCATTTCTAATTGGCCAGTGTCTTTATTTATAATATAAAGTTTTAACTGAAACTAATGGCTAAGTGTAGTTTAAAAAAAACAAAAATCGCCATGTAGTGTTATCTTCTAACAACTTCTTTAACAGTCGTCCCAAGATACTTCTTGGAAAGGGTGACTTCTCTCATATTCAGTCCAACTGACAAACAGTTCTTCACAAGTTTGGGCCCATGGAAATCTGTGTTGTTCCATCGGGGCCACATATATTCCCCTGATGTCCACTTCATGTGCTTGATACTATACTAAACTAGAGTTCAACTGTTGTAGCATGGTTTGGGATCTGATCAGATGTTCTGTGAATTGTTTCACTTGCCCTAGCCTCACATCGGCTATCTTTGTAGACTCTTCAGTCCA
This sequence comes from Picea mariana, assembly GCA_032191745.1. Taxonomy (NCBI): domain Eukaryota; kingdom Viridiplantae; phylum Streptophyta; class Pinopsida; order Pinales; family Pinaceae; genus Picea; species Picea mariana. The sequence goes on from JASDQU010027319.1 coordinate 17,903, forward strand.
TAGTGCATCTTGTTCGACATCTAGTACCCCCGATACCAGAAATAGCGAAATTACAAGGGCTAGCAGATTGCAAGGAGACAATAGTTGGCAGAAGCCCACGTCAGCTGGAGAGTTGGTGAAGAGATGCGTGGAAGAACGTGGAGGTTCCTGACAAGGGTTGTGGGACCCGGAGCAGGCACGAAAGTCTTTTGGGATTTTGGGACCGAAAGGTAGAGGAGACATAGAGATCTTGTATATTGAGCTCCCGGTACATGAAATAGCGTTGACCATTGGATCAAGGAAAAGCTCCAGAACCATTGATTTCTTGTGGAGGAGGAACCTTAGTGTTCCAGTGTTTATCGAAACTCGGCATATCGGTGTTCGGAGGTCTAAAGGTACAGCCGCTTGACCACAAGACTCACGAAGTCGCGAAGTCATCTCTCCCGAAGTGCGATAGGAGATTCGCTGAGGTTTTCTGTGGGTGCATATTTCCTGAAAGGGGAATAGAAGAGCCAATTGTCGAGATCTCTTTGGGCCAGTGGAAGAAGAACGATCCTGCTGAGTGTGGACTTACGACCTGCAAGTTGGGAGGGTTGCGTCAACTATGTATTTAAACTCTAGTTTATGATTGAGTACTCGCAAATCCAATCAATGAATACATGTAATAGGGTGGGTGTGAGAAGTCACATCCCATAGTTATTTGGAGCATGAGATCTAATTAAAATTAGCTCGAGAAAGGAAAGCCAAAGGGAGGAAATTCGTATGGGTTGAGAAAATAGTTTTAGACAATCAATGTTTTTGCATGAACAATAAGTAGAGAGAAGAAAAGAGATATTAGAGCTAGAATATCCATGTAGAGATAATTATGGAGCATGCTGGAGTGTATATGAAACATATTTAGAGTTGAAGACTAAATAATGAACTCTTGTGTGATTTTTATTGAAACAACATGTTTGTTTTGTGGTTTGCTGGTAGTTTTCCTAGAAGCAAGTTCCCTTGAGTTCCCATCTGAGAGATTTGTGGTTACATGTGTTAGAGAGACCTTGATAAATGAATGAGACACCTGAGGTATTGAGATCAGTGAAGGGGTACATACCTTGGGTTGGAAAGGTTGAGAGGAAGAGAGATGGTGGAAAATTTGGACAACTGTAGGAGAATGTCAATGGGAGACCACCCGCTTTTGTGGATTGGTAGCCACAACTTGGGGGTGACTTGTTGTTGATATTTGTAACAACAAGTATATGGTTGGGTGGAACATCTTTCCCAAGCAATTGGTTGCAAAAAAAAATTTAAGTGTTTTATCTTGTTGTTGTGTTATTTTATGATTTAAATCGTTGTGCATGAACTTTGTGAATGAGACTGATTTATATGTTGATGTAATGGAGTTTATTAGCTGCATTTCATGTCGGTTTTAGAATGATGTAGATGTATTTAATTAATGGCAACAAGAAATACCTAGATATTTTTTTAATTCATAGTTGTAAGCTATAGGAAATTGATTAGATAGTAGAAATTTTAATTTTTATGAGTATTCTGCATTGTAATGTTCCTCAGTTGGGATGGGGGGCATTACATGCTAAATGATATGGAGGAAAAGATGGTTAAAATTAAATAGAATTTGAAGGAAGCACTAGACATACAAAAGAGTTATGCAGATAAGAATAGGAAAACTACATAATTTAAAGTGGGAGACCATGCTCTTTTGAAAGTGAATCCCAAGAAAATCTCATTGAAGTTGGGAATCTATACAAAACTAGCAGCGATATTATGTGGTCTATTTGAGATATTGGAAAGAATAGGGCTAGTTGCATACATGATTTCATTTCCTTCTTACATGAATGTGCATATGTTATTTCATGTATCTTTGTGGAAAAGGTATGTGCATGATCCTAACCATGTTATTGATTGGAATTTGATTCAGGTGGAGCCAAAAGGAGACTTCTAGGTCTAGTCAGTGTACATATTGGATAGGAAGGTCAAGATGCTTCATAATCAAGTCATATGTCTAGTAAAGGTTCAATAGAACTATTACGGTTCTAAATATGCTACTTGGGAGCAAGAGGATGCCATGTGGGAAGAGTACACGTGACTTTTTTAAGACTTTTGAAACTTTGATTTCTCTTTGTATATGCATTGAGGACAATGCCAAAATAAGGAGGAGGGGAATGTAATACCCTGATTTTGAGTCCTTATATTAATGATGTATTTTTGTTTATTTGATGAAATATTGGAGTGCCTATAAAGTTGAAAAAAAGATCCTAGAAAATGTAATACTTTGAATATTGTTAATAATAAAATGCATCATTGGCTGGAAGATAGATAAGGATAGAGATAGGGGGCTATGATTCCATGATAGAGGATGGCAAATGGGATAAGTATTTTTATTATATTTTTTTCACCTGTCTTGGAATTAGTTTGGAAAAGTGGTTACTTTAGCTTCTTGGGAAAGGCCACATGGTGCTTTATTGCATGTAATTATATAAACACCACTTTGGTTTTTTGGGGGGGTTACTCACTCATTCAGGTTCTCCATTCATTGTTACTCGTTCTCATTCATTCTTTCTCACTTTAGTTATGGGTTTTGGGGTATGGAAAATGAATTGTTGGAGGGAAGATCCATTTATTATTGGTTGTAAGTAACTATTGATTATTATATAAAGGAATGGATACATGTGTACAAGAGAATGATGGCAGTTATGAAAGAAATGTATACAACTRAGAATCCTTGTACTTTCTAGCATTGATATTTCTTGACTAGTAGAACTAGATCCCTAGAAAGGAAGTGGAACAATATGAGGGACTAAATTGCAGTGAAGGGGGTCCATTTATTTGGGTCATGCAGGTTGAAGGAGAAGATATTTGGAAATCAATCAGGGATTGCTTTTTGGTTGGGAAAAATGTGAGAGATTGTTAGATAATTGTTGCATGCTTTAGAGATGACCCAAGACCCGTACTTGTGGATTCATAGCCTTGGCTCAGGGGTGACCTGCTCTTGAGAGATAGAAAATCAATACATATTGTTGTGCCCATTTCGTCACTTGGGTGAGAAAAACAATGGCAGTTGCATGCCTAGTTGGGCCTTCTAGACAAGACAAAAGTTCGTGAGTGGGTTAAACAAGCCAAACACATGTGATAAAAAAGTAAACAAACTAAACAACTAAGGAAATAAAAACTAGAATGCATAAGAAAATTAGAACCATAAACAATCAACCAATGAACAAGACTATGCCACCAATGGATAACTATATTAGTTGGCAAAACACCATAGATAAAAATGAGGACTTATGGGTCCTCTCTTCCTACTTGGGAGGGATATTGAGTTCCCTAATGGAGATCTCTTCTTACAATGGGAGAAAAGTGGCAAATGATGAATAAAATCAATGCCTATTCCATCAAGAGGTGAGTGGATTGGCCTATTTCAAAGGTGCTTGAATACTCCAAGGAGAAAAGAGGATTCTTAAGGGAGAATTGAGGTAGCATAACAATACTATGAATATCATGGTTTCTTAGTGCACCCATGGCTTCTATTTATGACATTTCTTTAAGGAAAAATTCAACTGGTTCTTAGTGTGAACAAGGGGCCCTTTAGGGAAACCTTTGGTCCTTGACCATCCCCCCATTTGGATTTCTCTCAAATATGGAGGTCAAATCAAGTTGAGAGTTGGTCCATAAGTGGTTGGGGGCTGAAAATAACCATAAATGTGCCGTTCATAGGATTGTGCAGATTTTCACATACACAGTCGCACATTTGGCTCATCGTGCACTCTATGGGCTTTGTTGGCCCGCACACTGTGCACATGCTTCATTTAGCGAGTTTGTACATGTCAATTTTTTCCCAATTGTACAATTTTTTCCTTTTGAAGTGCATTTTAGTGTTGTAGGTGAACTAATTGTTGTTGGCATTGTTGTATTTCTGTAACCATTTGTGTGCAATGCTGCAGACGAAATTTTAGTGATAATAGATGCCCCCTTATATGTGAGGTTAGGATCATACGTATAGCTGAAATACATCAATGTTTAATCTACTGAGAGAGCCATTGTAATGAAGAGTGATGAGAGGAACTACAAGAATGATCCATCAGAGGGAGAGGGGAAACTGTGGGACCCAAATTTTTCTCTAAGGAGAAAAAAGAAAATCTGTATACAAACAAGGCATGTCTGCCCCATGCTTGTGTCATGTAACTCACAATGTGAGACAATAACTAAAGTTGTATGCTAATGGAGATAATTTCAGTGCCCTCCAAGGTAGTTTGATAACGGAAGATGAAAATTCTGAATGGCGAACATACTCTGAAAAAGAGGTAAGGAAGCTTGTAAGAAGTTTCGATGACTCGTAGGCATTGATGTCCTAACAAATTCAAAGCTCTTCAACTGGTATAAAACAACTACAATAGTCTCATAGTAAGACCCATCGTAACATGAGATTTTTCTAAAGTCGAATGTTATGGGGGTCAATGGAATCAAAGAGTGATGATGATTCTCTCTATGTCGTGCGAGACTCCTCATTGTAAAGGAAATGAAATTCAAGATATTGTCGCCCTTCTAGAAATTGTGTTGATGTCGACAGAAAGGGAGACGTGACTCCAAGAAGCAAAGGGCTTCATGAAATCCATGGAAATAAGTTCAAGGACTGATAGGGATCATGAACAAAGTTAAGATGCGATGAGACTCAAGACTTGCCTTGGCTGGGCGTATGTTTGAAGGATGATTGGCAGTAACCATAAAACTGTATCTAGTGTCAGGGGGATAACTAGATATGGGGTAAGATATTCCAGAGGCTTGACAAAGTGGACGAACTCATAGATCATGGATACATGGACTTTGGGATATTTAAGGTTCGTGAACGATGTCAGAATGAGAAAATGAGAGTGGATGCCCCAACCAAGGGCGACATGGGTTGTGTTTCTAGGAAAAGAAGGCCATCAAGGGTAATGACAAAAATCTGAGTAAATGATAGAAACAAGGGCTTTTTACAATTACCAAATAAATAAAGAATAATTTGGGATGAGTGTATAGATATAGAAATGGGTGCCTCAATGTGAGATGGCTTGGCCTGTGAGGGCACAAGCTGAAAAGAGAACTGGAGGAGGGTGGGGGGCCCATGGGTGGGTTTTTGTATGAGGTAAATGAATGGAGGGAAATCTACAAATGGGAAAACTGATGGTGGATGAGATGGAGGGAGAATGATACTACAGAGGTGTAGTCAATAGAACCAAGATGAAATTTCTTGGGATTCCATTGGGAAAGCTAGCAATATGATGAGAAGAAGTATGTGGATAATTATTGGAAGTGCATAAGACTATCGAGACTCCCATCCCTAGGGGATGAAAGCATCATGAGTGTCAAATTTCCAAGGGGAACTCTAAATGGGAAAACTCATGTGGGGGGAAGTGATATCGAGTGACAGAACCAAAATGCAATAGAGGTGATGGTACTACAGAGCTGGATGTAAGAACCCTAAAGGTAAATGTTGGAGGGTGTGACTGGGAGATGCAATTGATTTTCAGAGGGAAAAAATACATGCTAGTGTCAAACATATACCTGAAGGGGCTACACCATTTTTGATGACCAAGTACCTTCACACATAAAAACCAAATACACGACGTGAACAATATCTGATGATAAAGAACATATAATAGATATCTAATAATTTTGAACATAAGCATGCATACCTAGATGGTGTCGACCCCACGTTAGACATCGACAGAGGATGGTGTCAACCCCACGTCGGTACAAGACATCAACAATGAGGAGGTATCGAGGGGCCTGATGGTGAATGTGTCGACGATTGTCTCAAGAGATATGAGACCCAAAATTATTTTTCTGAAGCTATACGAGAACGTCACCATACTAGGCGTCATCAGAGGGTATGAGGTAGAGGTGTTTGTTGGTAAAATCTATATTGATAGGTGAAGCTTTAGCATCTGAGGGAAATGCTGTAATGAGTTTGGTGAGAATGAGTTCTTTCTTTCTTTTGGGAGTTGATAACTCTAGCTTGTATTCCTGAAGGATGACAATCCATTGGGAAAATTTTCCATTAATCTGTCGTCAACTAAGCAAGTATTGCATGGGGTTGGAATATTTTATGACTTTGGTAGTTCTAAGCAGGATATAGTGACATGGTTTATGAACTTCAAGGACAACTGCGAGGACTAGTTTCTCATCATGATTAAATTTCACGGATGGTCCTGTTGGCATAGGGGCAGACTCGGGGTTCAATGCCAAGAGTGCACCAACAATCCCTAGCTACTAGCCCTTTCGGCAACACCTGCGAAGAAGATGTAGTCTCACCGGAAGCAGTTATGGGGGGATTGCAGGACAAATATGTCTACAGCCAAGGGGATATCAAGTGGATCTAATACAAAATCAATACAACAGTTATATATCATCTACCAGTTCATATCTACTCCACAGAACTATCTATCATATCTAACACAGTAATGCAATAATGGTAGACCACATGACACAGAACAGAGCATCAATCACACACAACACAAAATATACATGGTTCACCCTCTCTCTAGGGATACATACACAGAATTATGCTTTATAATATATTAATATGAAGCACACAGTTCTCATCTATTCTCTTAGATAGAAGATCTTCTTTCTTCTTCTCTCTATCTCTCCCCTTCCTGTGCACCTAGCTGCAGGGTTGATCATTGCACCCAACTGAAGATCTTACAATCCTAGAAGTCTCTACATTCAGCACTTCTCTCTCACACAATAATCCTCACTCGATCACACAATAACAAAGATGATAATAATAGCAGCCCATCCCAGGTCCTTTCGACCTCTATTTATACATTACAATAGTTCTCAGACACCTTTAGGCTAAAACATAAGTGTCAAAACCCTAGATACCAAAACCCTGGGTATCTAAAACCCTAGGTCAACTTGACCCGTGTTTTCAAGGCTTCACCAACCTGTATTTCCTTCCTTCTCGTGCGGTGCTCCAAAGCATCCTATAGTGTATTTTTCCTCTTGCTGAGTTGTCCACAATCCATCTTCCTTGATGATCTATCATCCTCTATCTCTTTGTCCAATGTATTTCTTTCTCTTTCTTCGCTCCGTATTTTCTTCTCTTTTGCTCACTTCGACCCAGTAACAGTGACTGTGTCTTCTGCGTAGTTCTCATTTTTCCTTTTCTTCCTTGATCTTTTCTCTCTACCATAATCAAGGGCCAACAATCCCCCAACACTCACCTATGACTCATCCAGAGGCACTTTAGATCTGATCCCTGTGCCTTGCTTCGTCTTCAGACTGCACAGGGAAACTTGTGCTTCCAGCTTGAGTCCTCCCTTCCTTCCTTGTGCAGACTATATTTTCTATCTCTGGTATCCAGTTTCAACTACACCTAGTACCTAGACCCTTTTCCTTATGATTTTACTTAGAGCTGCGAGGTAGCTAGTTGTCAAAATACAACTTCAATCGACTCCCGTTCACCAAACCTTCCTTCCATTCTAAATTCAAATTCTTTGACTGTGTAGCTCCTAATGCAATATAATATGCATCGACATGCAAATGAAACTCCTTACTCCAATCTGGGAAAACCAGAATAGGCACAGTAATCATTTTTTGTTTCAGTGTGTCAAAGCTTTGCTAGCATTCTTCTCTCTAGTGAAATTGATAGTATTTCTTCAAAAGATTCTCCATAGGTGTTGTAATCTAGGAATATCATTTAATGAACTTCCTGTAATATCCTGTATGTCCCAGCATAGTGCACATTTGTTTGAATAAAGTAGGAGGTGGCAGATCAACTATAATGGAAATTTTAGATGGGTCTACCAGCAATCCCTACTTGCATACAATATGACCTAAAAACACTCCAAATGGTGAGAAGAAGATGCACTTCTTAAGATTCAAGGAAATTTGACACTGTCTGCATTTGTCCAACATTAGCCTTAGACATTCAATATGATTTTTCAATAAACTAAAAACAGTCCAATCATCAAAATATGCTTCTAGAAATTTATGTAGGAATTCTTTGAATGCTTCGACCACCAACCTGGAAAAGATGGCTAGGGAATTATTCAATCCAAATGAAATTATTGTATATTGGTAGGATCCCCATTCTGTTGCAAATGTGGCATTATGGAGATCTTCCTTGGCAATCTGGATCTGATGGTATCTTGAAAATCCATTTGTAAAATAATATACCTCATGGCCTCCTACATTATCTAATACTTTGTCAGTGAATGGTGTAGGGTTCATGCAAACATGCATCATTCAGCTTACTGAGGTCTACACAGATCCTAATCTCTCATGTCTTCTTGTCTTGTACCACCATAGGGATAATCTTTTCTGATTCTTTGACAGGTTCTATAATTTCTGCTTCCATCATTTTGTCAAGCTCAATCTTCACTTTCTCTTTATATTTAGGGTTCAATATGTAGGGTCTCTGTTGCATCTAGTTTTAAAGGGATCCTCATTTCTCCCATAGGTCCTTCAATTCCCTTCATATCAGTGAACTTGGTCGGAAACAAGTCTTGATATTCATGCAGTAACTCAGTGATCTTGTCAATAGTGGTAGCATCCCAATAATCTCCAACATTTGCTAGCTTCGGTGTTTTCTCTGTTCCAATATTGACTTTCTTGATCTTGATCAGCTATCCAATAAATGGTATCTCAACTCCTGGTCCTTCCACATCTCTCTGGCCTTCTGTTTCTGTGATCTTCACTTTCCTAGAATCATCGTCTTCATCAGCATTGATGTTGTAACATCCTTGCAGTTTTTGGAGAGGTGCAATCCATTCATCCTTTTCTTTTTCTAAAGGGAGGCTAGAGGCCTCCTCAAATAATTTATGTCTTACAGTCTGTAATGATTTATCTACTGAAGGATATCAACTTTCAAATAAGAAGGTGGTTACAAAATTCTGAGTCATACCTTCCCACTCTGCAGTGATGAGGCACAGCTCTGCTTGAAGGTACCAGGTGATAGGGGTTGTGTCCAACGTGTTAATGAATTTGTGCACCCACTACTCTTGAGGAATGGATATCTAGGCTTCCTCGTAACTTCGTACATGGTCCTTTGGAAAGCTTTGACCTATGTACCAAACTTTGTATCCTTCTACTTGTGTTGTTGTCATCAAAGTATGACATTGTACCCAGTCTGTAATGGTTTTTTTGTGTGTCCCCCACCATCTTGCTGGTGTTGCTTTCAAGGCCTCATCCATTGCCAACAACCATTGTTGCATTGGTACACTTTCTTCAAAGTCCAACAAGAAGGTTTCTAAAGGATTCAAACCATCAAAAGTGGGTAAGTTACTTACTGTTGTGCTAATCCAGTGAACTTATCTGGTTAATCTAGCACATCACATTGTAGATACTTCATACATTTTGTTCTACCAGTTCTCGAGTGCTTCTTTTGAATCTGATGAACATGCATTGTCACTTCGCTAGCTTAGGTTCCCATCGGCAGTAGGATTAATGTAATCATGTTGTCTGGCTGTTAGTTTGTATATGTTTTCCATTTCATATGTGCAGTCTTCTTCTCTGATAGGTTCTGTGTATCGCTGACCTTCATCTGGATCTAAAGGTGAAATGACCCTAAGGCCATCTCTTTCAAAATTCATTCGTCTTTTCTTTAAATCAACCACAGTGGAATTATTGAAATCCCAATCAATTCCTAATAGAACAGGGTAAGGAAATCTATCATCAACTATCTCAATTACCTCAAAGTCTCCAAATGTCCTTACTCCACCGATGTCCACAGGGACATGTTCCAATCTGCCAAAGGGACTTACTGCCTGCTGATTAGTCATCCTAAGCCTGATAGGGGAATATATCAACTTAGGTTTTCCCATTAGTGCCCAGGTTTGCTTCGTCATGACATTGACCTCCGACCCTAAGTTGAGGACCACATAGTCTATATCATACTCTCCAATCTGAGCATTCAGGTGTAGTTCCTTATTTTCCCTTCTCTTCTTGGAGATTTGATGTACTACTTTATTCAGTAAAGGATCTATCCTTCCTATCAAATACTATCTGATTAAATTTTGTATTTCTTGTACAATGCTCTCAGCCTGAATCAACTTAATACAAGTATATAAAAATTCCATGAGCTTGCTTACCTTTTTCCCTTCTTTTAAAAAAATATATTGATCAAATGCTAGAAGAATTCCATATTCTCTTACTTCTGGCCGTGTCTTTGATGAGGAACCGTGGTCTAATTTGAAATCTTTTCTTGCCTCCTCAAATATTTGTTTTTCTTTCTTTGCATCAAAAGTTTGGGTCTTCTCTCCAACTTTCCTGATTTGTGATTCTTCCATAGTTTTTCCTTGGATCATTCTATCTTCTCCTGTAACAATGCATCCTCTGGTGATAACAACGAATCTAGGGTCTTCTCCACGAGGTTCTTCTTTGATGAGTTTTATCTACGGTTTTTCTGAGGTCCTCGTCTCTCCTAAATTTTAGCTAGCATCACAGGATAATCTTCTATAACAAGTTCGAATGAACTATAGTAGATGCAAGTAGTGAAAGGGTTCTGAAATTCCCTTTCCAAGTGTCTTGGTTGTGCATAGTTGTAGCATATGATCTATCCTCAACCTCGACCCTTTCCTCCTCCTCCTCCTCTTTGTCTGAATCCACCGCGAGGATTGAAGCTTCCTCTCCCAGGGGAGTTATACTACGTAGTGTTTCCTTATTGTTTTACTTCACCTTGAATTTTGTATATGTCTCTTGACCTTTCATGCATGAGGTCATAATCCCTACAATCCCTATCATCATGCCCCATGGACTTACGGAACATGCAATACAAATTTTTTGGTGTATGAACATATTTTTGCATGTAATAGCACTCACTAGGGCGATGTCTATTTTTTCATACCTCGCACTAGGGTAGGGTGACTTGCTTCAAAGGACTCGGAGCTCCAGAGGCAAAGTATTCATGAAATAGGGGACAATGCTCCTTGTCATGGCCTTTTGATTTGAATCTGACACACCATATGTCTTCTCTTTTATCTTTTCCCTTGTCTTTCTTCATATCTTTGACCTATAGAGACAAACTAGTTAGCTGACTCAAGATTTGACTCATACCTAAGTTGGATTCTCCCATAGGGGTTGATTCTAACTTCATGGTGATCTCCAGTGCCTCAGTCTATGAAGAAATCTTCTGTTGCATCATAGGAACTCTGATGTGTGGTAAGAGGGAAGTAATGAACCACTCTTTGTTCTATTCATCTGGGATTTGAAAAATCAAATGGTTTGTCAAGGTCTTGAATCTCTAATCGAACTCCCATACCAGTTTAGCTATTCTCTGCTTGATTTCTTTTAGCTATGTAATGTACTGTGACTCTGACTTGGGTTTCTTGAATTCAGAAATTATCAAAGTCTTAATGGCATTCAGGGGTTTAGGTGTATCTCCTTGGAAAAATTTCATATACTAGCTCAGTAAGCGATCTCCTAGGGTAGTACTAATCTAAGCTCGTTTGACAGCTTCATCGGTAACATTCTTAATGCTCCAAACAGCTTTGCAGAGAAACTAGTGTTGTTCAGGGTCTTTAGATCCATCTCCTCTAAAGGTGGGTAACCTCATATTGTCTTCCATAGATCTCCCTGGGTTTCTGGACTGACTATGTGGCGGACTATTAGTGACAGTGCTCTGAGTACTCTGGTGACTCTGATTACTTTGTTTTCTTAATGGCCCAGTTCCTGAAGATTTTGGTTCTTCTTGGTGAGGTTATGCAACTTTCCCTTCCCCTGAATGCTCCTCATCTGTCAGATCTGCCTCTTCTCCACTATAGAAACCCTTGTCCCCATAGTTTTTCTTAAATGGGTTCATGAGAGGAAATTCTTTGAACACTCTCCCACTGCATGTATGTCCAGCCCCTTTGTTTCTATCGTTGTCTGAATTCTTGAAAATTAGCCTTTTTGAATCCATCTAGCTACTGTATCATCAAGATGTTCTTCTCATGCAATAACATCTTGATCCTCAGCTTCAGAAAATCTAAAACTTTTCCTCTGGGTCCCTTGAAGAAATATCTCTCAGCTTGGCTATATGACTCTACTCTATCAACACCAAACTTGGTGATGTACCCTCCAATAGTGTTGTCGAACCAGTGATCTACTACTCTTGACATGATGCTATCAATTCTCTTGACCTTCTTGATCAACGCCGACGTCTAAACTACAGGAGGTCTAGATCTGATCTCAAATTGGGTATCTGCTAACCTAGCTAACCACTCGTATAGCTCCTGATGGATTCCTCCAAAGAAAATCTCTTGTA
>JASDQU010027319.1:30127-40483 GCA_032191745.1 Picea mariana
ATGCTATCAATTCTCTTGACCTTCTTGATCAACGCCGACGTCTAAACTACAGGAGGTCTAGATCTGATCTCAAATTGGGTATCTGCTAACCTAGCTAACCACTCGTATAGCTCCTGATGGATTCCTCCAAAGAAAATCTCTTGTATATCAGTAAATATATATCTTCCTAACCAATCCTTTGCTCTAATATTAGGGTTCTTTTTATGGGCTTCAACGAAGTCCTTTTCTTGATCCTCTATACACTTTTGAATATTTTTCCTTGATGGAAACCACCTTGACATTTCCTCAAGAAGATTCTTGTCCCAGAAACAAAACCATTTGTTGGCATAGGGACAGACCTAGGGTTCAGCTCCAAGAGTGCACTAACAATCCCTAACTACTGGCCCTTTTGGCAACACCTGCAAAGAAAATGCAGTCTCACCAGGGGCAGTTATGGGGGGGTTGCAGGACATAGATGTCTACAACCAAGGGGATATCAAGTGGATCCAATACAAAATTAATACAAAAGTTATATATCATCTACCAGTTCATATATACTCTGTAGAAATATCTATCATATCTAACATAGTAATGCAATAATGGTAGACCACATGACACAGAACAGAGCATCAATCACACACAGCAAAAAATATGTGTGGTTCACCCTCTCTCTAGGTCTACATCCACAAAATTGTTCTTTATAATATATTAAGATGAAGCTTACTGTTCTCGTCTGCACTCTTAGCTAGCATATCTTCTTTTTTATTCTCTCTATCTCTCCACTTCCTACACACCTAGCTGCAGGGTTGATCTTTGCACCTAGCTGAAGATCTTACAATCCTAGAAGGTGCTACACTCAACATTTCTCTCTCACACAATAATCCTCACTCGAACAGACAATAAAAAATATGATAGTAACAACAACCCATTCTAGGTCCTTTAGACCTCTATTTATACATTACAATAGTTCTTAGACACCTTTAGGCTAAAACCTAAGTGTCAAAACCCTAGATACCAAAACCCTCGGTATCTAAAACTCTAGGTCAACTTGACCCGCATTTTCAGGGCTTCACCAGCCTATATTTCCTTCCTTCTCGCAAGGTGCTCCAAAGCATCCAATAGTGGTTTTTTCCGCTTGCTGAGTTGTCCATGATCCATCTTCCTTGATGATATGTCATCCTCGATCTCTTTGTCCAATGTCTTGCTTTCTCTTAGTTCACTCTGTCTTTTCTTCTCTTTTGCTCACTTCGACCTAGTAACAGTCACTGTGTCTTCCGCGTAGTTCACGTTTTTCCTTTTCTTCCTTGATCTTTGCTTGCTTCCATAACCAAGGGTCAACAGGCCCCCAACACTCACATGTGACTCATCCTGAGGCATTTCAGATCTGATCCCTCTTCCTTGCTTTGTCTTCAGACTATGTAGGGCATCCTATGCTTCCAGCTCGATTCCTCCCTTCCTTCCTTGTGAAAACTGTATTTTCTGTGTCTGGTACCCAGTTTCAACTACACCTGGTACCTAGACCCTTTTCCTTATGATTTTACTTAGAGCTGCGAGGTAGCTGGTTATCATAATACAACTTCAGTCGGCTCCCATTCACCAAACCTTCCTTCCATTCTCCATTCAAAGTCTTCAACTTCACAACTCCTAATGCAATAGAAGATGCATCGACATGCACATGAAACTCCTTACTCCAATCTGGGAAAAACAGAATAGGCACAGTAACCATTGTTTGTTTCAGTGTGTCGAAGCTCTGTTGGCATTCTTCTATCCAGTGAAATTGACAGTCTTTCTCCAAAATCTTCTCCATAGGTGTTGTAATCTGGGCATATCCTTTAATCAACTTCCTGTAATATCTTGTATGTCCCAGCGCAGTGCGCAGCTATTTAACTAAAGTAGGAGGTGGCAGATCAACTATAATGGAAATTTTAGATGGGTCTACCAACAATCCCTACTTGCATACAATATGACCTAACAACACTCCAAATGGTGAGAAGAAGATGCACTTCTTCAAATTCAAGGAAATTTGGCACTACTTGCATTTTTCCAACATTAGCCTTAGACATTCAATATGATTTTTCAATAAACTAAAAATAGTCCAATCATCAAAATATGCTTCTAGAAATTTATGTAGGAATTCTTTGAATGCTTCGACCACCACTCTGGAAAATATGGTTGGGGAATTCTTCAATCCAAACGACATTATTGTATATTGGTAGGATCCCCATTCTATTGCAAATGTGGTCTTATGGAAATCTTCCTTGGCAATCTGTATTTGATGGTATCCTGAAAATCCATCTCTAAAGAATATACCTCCTAGCCTCCTACATTATCTAACACTTTGTCAGTGAATGGCCTAGGGAAGGGGTCATGCAAACATGCATCATTCATATTCCTAAGGTATACACAGATCCTAATCGCTCCTGTCTTCTTGTCTTGTACCACCATAGGGCTAATCCATTCTAATTCTTCGACAGGTTCTATAATTCTGCTTCTAGCATTCTGTCAAGCTCAATTTTCACTTTCTCTTTATATTTAGGGTTCAATATGTAGGGTCTCTTCTTGACTGGTCTTGCATCTAGTTTCAAAGGGATCCCCATTTCTCCCATAGGCACACTTGAGGGGGTTCAAGCAGATATTGTACTGGTGACATCATTGAAAAACGATGTGTAAGTCGTCTAAATGTTGAGTTCATTTCTTGGATCGAGTAGTGAGGTCATCCAAATAAGTGAGGATGATGTGAGAAAGATCATGGAAAACATAAGTCATTGCCCATTGAAATATAGCACCTGCATTTTTTAGTCCAAAAGGCATGACACGATGAGAAAAATTACCCCATGGGGTAGTAAAAGAAGTTTTATATTGATTTGTTGGATGGATTTGGATTTGATTGTAGTCGAAGAACCCATCCATGAAGGACAATGCCTCATGGTCAGCATAGTCATCGATAATTTGGTCGATGAAAGGGGTTGGAAATTTTTCTTTGGGACAAGCATGGTTGATATCATTAAAGTCGATGCAGATGTGAATAGTGCTCTATTTTTTGTTAATGGGGACGGGGTTGGAAACCCATGAGGTAAACACAATGGGGTAGATAAACCCAGCAACGCATAACTTGTTGATTTCGTCTTTGATAGTCACAACTTTGGATGGGTGAAGTGGGCGCTAATTTTGACGAACTGGGGTGACATCTGGCCATGTGTCGATGTGATGTTCGACTATAGAAGGATCAAGGTCGAGCATCTCTATATATGACCAGGAAAACATATCCTGGTATTCCTAAAAGAGAGCTTTGTAAGCTATGAGATCCTCAAGGGGGTATGCAATGCCAATGGTGATTTCTTCTACAATTCTCAGTTTGATGGAAATGTTGATTTTGACGGTGGGGGAGATATTGTCGATGCTGCCTTATTCAAAAGCATCTGGGGTAGGGATAGGGTTTTTGAACTAGTATATATGCCCTGAAGGAATAAAATCCTTATTTTTTATTACACATATGGAGGCTTGGCTAGGAGGGTCAAAGGATTATTGCGAGAGAAAAAGTGCTTGGTGATGGAGTGCATTCCATGGGAAATCGGGGGTAGTGAGTTCCTCTAGGATATCTTCGTCGCAATGGAAAATGCAAGAATACAGGGGATCCGAGGAGGTTTCATGGGGTATTTTCAAAGTGTGATTTTCCTCAAGTGGTGAATACATAGAGGATTTATCGCATACAGGGCATAATGGATCGCTTGACATAAACCAAATGTCCATACACTATGGGTGATAAGTTGTGGTAGGGGGTAATATTTCCTATGGAAAATGAACTGGAGAATTGGGAGGATTTGGGGGAATATCCTCAGACAGTCGATCTATGAACCATGGAGGGGTGGGAAGTGACTTAGGTTCAGGGGAGGTGATGTTGACAGTATCTAGATAGGGTAGGACCCATGTTAAGGTGGTTGGAGGTGGTTGACTTGGGGTTGAATGAAGTCCTCGGTATGCCACAATCAAAGGAAACAAATATGTAAAGTGAGAAAGTGAGTCACAAAGAGCGCAAGGGCATCTCATGCGTTCAGGAACTGAGGTAGAGACATAACGAATGTCAGTTATGTGAGTACTAAAAAGTGGTGGTGGAGAAGGCTCTTGGTGAAAGGTTTGGCATACTGCCACTAGCATCTGGCGAAATTGGGGTAGAGCTGGGCAATGATGAGTGTAGTGGCCATATTCTGAACAGATGGCACAAGAAAATTTGGTTCACATCCCTTTACTTCCTATAGTGGAGGACGTTGTATTAGTATTAGATGTTCTTGGAGAAGTGGCGAGCGATGTGCTTGCTCGAGGAAGTTGGATCAGATTGTGTAACTCGGGAAGAGTAGGAAATATGTTAGTGGGATGTCCCTCTCTTTCACATAGTGTGCAAGGAGGTTGAACTCGAGGAGAAAGTGCAGTTGTGGGATCTTTCTTCTTCTGTCTGCCCCCAACATTGGTGGTGGTGCTAGAATTTGGGGGTCAGGGTGGTGTGGCCGAAGCCTATACTGGAATCTGCATCGGGATTCCCTCTAGATGAGGAGGGAGAGATGGTTGAGGAACCATCAATGGTGGGTGTATATACCATATAGGTGTTGTTCCTAAGATCAAACCTAAGGCTTAAAGAATAATGTCAAGCATCAGAATTATAAAGGGATGTTTTTAAAGGTGAATTTTCTTCCGTTAGTTATATAAGAATTAATCCTCAAATGAAAATAATGACAGAACATGACAGAGGCCGTAATTTTTCATCTGAGTCGATTTATAAAATCAAGTGATATGAGGAAAACTTAAAAAATTGTTAAACAAAGTGAGGCATCAATGCAAGATGAATCTTACCTTGTTCACAGTAGAAGAAATAAAAGAATTCACCCTTGTAAGGATATGAGATACAATAATCCAAGTAGCTTACAGGTCTTGTATTTACTTATAGAAAATACAGAGGAAAAATTTCTTTCTTATCAAACAACTGATAAAATGTGACTACAGTAGTAGTGGTACTAAATTACAATCACTCACTTATCAAGGAATAACATAAGGGAAACAAGAAATATGGAATACAAGAAGAGAACATAACTCAAACTGCACAAAATTGGAATCCCTGTCTGCACTTGTATTAATTCTCACAAAATGAGAGTTTTTCCTTATTACAACTGACAAGAAGAAACCTTTGTTAAATATTCAGGCTATGTACTTATAGAAAAATGTTCTCCACCCGAAACAGTTGGAATTCTCATAATTTCAAAAATAGTAAATATTACAATTTGTAGAATTGGAAGAGTTTTATTCGCATCTTCTTTGTCCCTTTGCCTACTGGAAGAGACGTTTATTTTTCTTATCCTCCATCTCAGAAACAATTGGCCTTTAATCATGACATGTATACATGATATTCACACGTTGTCTCATTTGTTTCCATACGTGCTGGCTTTCCCTTGCTCGACACACTGAACACATCTGCCTAAGAATTGCACCAACAACCTGGAAGGCTCTGTTGTATCATTCACCTCAAAATTATATAAATTCTTTTCTATGTGAGGCAGACTATATTCCATTATCCTTACTTCTAACGATATAGACTGTAGCTGTGGGCTAGGATTGACTATCCACTCATTAATCTGGATAATGTCAATTTGTTTCAATTGCAGGATTGGAGCCCAGGCTTTTTCCATGCTCGTCTTGGAAGTAAGTTGATGTTTTGCAATATCAATTTTCCCTAGGGCTTCAAAGATATTGTCTATTTCAATGTCCATTGATTCTTTGTTGAGTGAGGAATAAGCTTCTTTACAAGTTTTCTTCACTTCCTTTGCTAATATCTTACTTTCAACTATATTAGCCTCCCAAGTTTTGAGTATTATATCACCTCTAGCTTGTTCTGAAAGGGACAATCTAGTGACATTGGCTACTTCCTCCCTTGCTGAATATAAAATGACCTCTTGGAATGTCATTCTAGCTACAGTGGCCTCTCTCTCCTTTATGCAAATAATATTTAAAGAATGGTTTTCCAAACGGTAATAATTTTGAACAGCTTCTAGTCTGATAAAAAGGTTTTGCTGGGCTGATTTCAGCTTCTTCTGCACCTCCAAGGCCTAGGCTCGGAAAAATACCACATTCACTGTTGTGTTCTCATTTGATTTTATTTTAGCTTGGAGTTTTTTTACCAATTCTTCCCGTTGAATGGTCAGTTCCCTATTTGCTTCTGAATTCTTATGCATTTCATCAAGACTGATTTTAAGTTGTTGAATTTCTTTCCTATCGCAGGCTCTAATCTGCTCAAAATCTTTATTCATCTCACTTATGACACTTTTTTCTATAGTCTTTAATTAGTTTTGAAACTATCTCACTAGCATATCCTTCTTCTTCAATTGTTCCTTTAGGTTCCCAACTGAGTACCGATTTGTTGTGGCAAAAGGTCCCAATGAGCCTGCCACTTCCATAGAGAACTCTACTTCTTCTAAGGCCTGGTCATCATATAACACTATGTGTCTCTTGACAGTCACACCCTCCCTTTGGTGAGTTTCTATTTTCACAACAACTCTCCTGTTTTTTATGAAGAAGATGTCATAAGGGGGTATATCTTCCACCGAAAGAGGCGTAAGATCTTCTATAAACACTACTTCAGCACTCAAGTTCCCTCTACTGTACTGTAAAGTTGTGACAGATTGAATAGGGCAGCCTATCTCGGTGGATGGATGCTTCCCGACCGTGTAAGTAGCTGATTTGCCTCGTGTGGACAGTGGTTTTTCTTCCCCATTTTTTATCAAGGCCTTGACCTGAACTTTTGTTCGATCATTTGGTGGATTTGTTAATGTAGTGTCCCCCTTTTGTGTCAAAACCTCAGTTTTTTCCAAATGTTCTTAAGCATCTTGTCCACCGGAGCTCCCTGTTTCTAAACTCTTGGTCTCAATTTCTTGTGTAGTTAGAGATGTTGGGGTTTCTCCCTGCAAGACTTTAGGAAGGCTATTTCTTTGGTGCCTTTGAAAATTATAGAATTCGGCTAGTTTGTTAGGAGCCAAATTTTGGACTCGAATCAAAACTTCCTGATAAGATATCTCTCCTTAGAATATCTCATCCCGTGGGGAATATTCATGCTCGTATATTTTTAAATTGGAAAGAGCCATGTGATTTCCTAGGATCTTCTGAGGATCATGTTTCTTGAATTCAATATTGACAAGCTTGATGTCTTCCAGGGTCGCGGCCTCTACTTTTGAGTGACAAAAATCTAATAGTGTGAACATACCAATCTGTAAAGGAAAGGTGGGCCATAACTTTTTCTGCAATGCCTTTAGCTCTTTACTAATTCTGCCCAGCACAGTTTGATGCGATACCTCTATGCACACCAATCGATCTGGTAGAAACTTGGGTAAAGCATGCGAAGGGACAAAACATCCAAAAATCCTGATATAAGAGACTTGGTATTGAATGTACCAACCTGCTATTTTTCCCAGGTTGGTCACTATCTTGTCGAAAATCCTAGGAGGTGGGCACCCATATATAGCAATATGCATTAGCACCACCACATAGTTACAAATTTCATAGAAGAAATATTTTTCTTTATCCTCCCACGGCTTGGAGTGATATAAGTGTATTAGTTCAGCATTGGCGGATTCCATCTCCATCCCATCAACGGAAATGGCGTCCTGAAACAGACAACATCCATAATATAAGAAGACATGTAAAATGGGGCAGGTTTCCCTTTGGCTTTCAATGACCAATATTCTGTGATTTCCCTAACCAAGTTGTCTGATAATATTTTGTCCCAATCAAAGGAATACCCCCCTGCTACTGTGTACATGATTGGCACCCATGGTAATAATAAATCAGCAAAGTTTTCTTTCCCAAAAATTCAACATAGCATCATGGCTAGATACATCATGTGAGACTCCAATGAGGCAACAACATACACACCATAGGTGTCTGCTCTAAATTTCTCAGGACGTGAACACCAATCCTTGATCAAGTCGGGTAGGTTCCTTCCATATTCTGCGCATTCTTTTTTTTCAAAGTCCATTAAGAAAGTGACATTATAAATGTAATTGGGAACTGGGGATAATTTGTACATCACCTGGAAATGTTATGGTCGAAAAGACCCAACTGCAACCCTTTGTGAATTGAAGATACTCTTGGTCGAGAGTTCCACATTCTCCAACACCTAACCAATCATATCATTATAAGGCATGATCCTAGGCCACATTGCTATTTTATGCTTCTCTGATTGAGCAACATATTTGTATCTCGTAGCCTACGTTTTAGTCGCCTCGTTTCCCGAATCATC
This sequence comes from Picea mariana, assembly GCA_032191745.1. NCBI lineage: Eukaryota > Viridiplantae > Streptophyta > Pinopsida > Pinales > Pinaceae > Picea > Picea mariana. The sequence continues at coordinate 38,385 of JASDQU010027319.1, forward strand.
TCGACAGTTGATCAATTCGTATTGTACAATATAAAATACCTACATCCCAGTTTTCAAATAATTTATGGTTCTGGGCGACGTGTTTGAGAAGACGTTTGTTTTTGGGTTTGAGATTTCACCCGACGCTTTAGCTGTTTTACAAGGAGCCATGGTATCACAAGCTCACATCTCTATTACCTATCACAAGAAATGTGCAAACTTCTTAGCTTGAAAACTTGTTGTCTTGTGAAAACGCAGAATGAAAATCAAACTTCAATATCTTTTTCCCCTTAATTGTATTGATTTTATAAATACCTTTACCGATGAAGTATTCACTTTCTTTAATGAAAAAGATTTGGGTAGTGGTCTAGGATATTATTTGAAATGATGGTCGTAGATTGATTATTAATTTCATTAATTTATGATGGTTCACAATTACAAGTTTTGACAAACAACATTTGAATTTACTTGAGTTATGATTCAGCGAAAAATTTATCACGAGATAATACTCATTAATGCATTAGTTAATCACATTTATTTTTAAGTATTTTTTAGGGTTTCATACCTTGGGATATCCTATAATAGTTCAAGCTATGATTTCCGAAACGCAAAATCATGAAGTGATTGATTAATTTTAATCATGTTTAACTCGTTAAATAATCGTGTTTAACCTCAAGTATTTCGGGGTTTCGCACCTCGGGATATTGATAGTCGCTCGAGGTAGGATCCCTGAAACGTGAAATCGTGCAGGGATTAATTATTTTCTAATCGTTAATTAACCCTTCTTAATTCTTAAGACATTTTGGGAGTTAGGGCTTTGTGAATTAGGGACATGATATATGGCGAATGCCCGAAATATGAAATAGCAAAACTATTTTTTTATTTTTCTAATTGGGTTTTAGATTCTTCTTAGGTATTTATCACTTCATGTATTTGGTTAATTAACTTCATTCAAATATCTGACATGTCACTTTCCAGAAATATGCGACAAAGATCAGGGGGTATACGTGTGTGGTGACTAAGATCTGTTGGATTCTTTTCGTGTATCGGGGTTTTGAAGGAGCGACATGTTAACACACCGGAAGTGTGAAACTATGAAATCCAAAGCTCTGAAGCCAGTCTCTAAAGGTTTTGAACTTTTTAACATTCAGGTGACTCCAAACATTCTGAGAAAAGGGGAAACGTTCAATCGATGGGAGAAATCAATCGAAGACGGACCTTGCGCATGATTTAAGGCTTAAAAGAGGAAAGATTTATCTTTTGGAAATAGGCTTCTAAGTTAAAGTGAAAGGATAGGAAAAATATTTAGGTTTATAATTTTAAAAGTGTTCCAACATAGGCCCATTTGGGGATTGTGTCTCCCTACAAGGCGTGGAAGAATTGTAGACTAAGTTCCTTTATTGGGTTAATGGAGTCATCATTGGGTTTCTGGGAAACACCTTTGAAAAAACAAACAGAAGGATATTAGACTTCGGCCTTATCTCAGAAAACTTTCAAAAACTTGATCGCTCACCAATATCAATCTTAGGATATTTATAGCTTTCTTTTTCCTGAAACTGATTTTGGGTTTGTTTAAGATAATCAAGACGAATTTAATCAATTTATCAGACTCTGGTCGATTTTGTTCGCATGAAGGCAAAGTAAATTTTAGAAAATTTAATTAGGGGATCCCTTGTCAACTTAGAGTGTAAATCTTTGTCGAAAAGAGAACTAGCTACCAGAGCGCATTATATACATGTATAACAACCTTATAGATATCATAGACATTCCTTCACTGCCAGTGAACCTGTTCAGTACCCCGGTGAAGTTATCTACATTTCCCATTGAATTTCCTTTCACCACTTCAATTTGCACTTTGCTGAGATGAGGGAAATCATTTAAATGAATTTCCTTTCATCGTCTCTTTTGGAAAAAATGGGGGCAATCAAATTTAGAAATTCCTTTCACCATTTGTCTTGGACTAGATGGGGGCAATCAGATTATGAATTTCCTTTCACCATCCGTCTTATTTTTTTAATATTTTCAAAGTGGGGGCAATCAATTTGTATATATCATACATGGGATGATATATGTTTATAATTTAGCAGTGAATATCTTCCAACTCACTTTTATTTACTCTG
>JASDQU010027320.1:3889-16368 GCA_032191745.1 Picea mariana
TTAAATATAGTGGTAGATAGTCTTGAGAAATCACATTAGACCAGGAATAGAAGTACCTGCACTTAAGCACAGAACTATTTTCCTTTGATGACTTAAACCAGAGATGATAAGTTTCAAGATAGTCATTAGGATTCAGTTTCTAAGAGTGAGTTTGTGTTTTCTTCTAAGAATAGCCTTTAGATAGGAATCGGAATCTTAACAGCACACACAGTGTAGCAACTCTAAGTTCACTTACCCTGGTTTGACAATTCAGTGTTTTCAGGTCATTAAAATCTTTAATTTAGCAGCCTGACATTTTTGGCGTCGTTGTCGGGGAGCTGTTAAAAGGTAAGTTAGATAATTGTCTTGATTATTTTTAGAATGCACTTAGTTTGGTGTGGTATGTTAGCAGGTTGATGATCAGAGGAGCTATGGAAACAAAGGGGTGAGAACCAACATATCAGTTATCACGAGTACTCTGAAACTCAATCTTAGTTTCTTTTCCTTTCATTTAGTATGACTTCATGAGAAATAGAGATCATAGAGGTAGATTTAGGGGAAATATAAAACAACAAAAAGGAAAAACCTCCACCCAAAAAGCAATAGAAATTGGAACTAGAATTCTGGCTGAGGAAACCATAGAACAAAACCTAGAACCAGGAAACAACATACATCAACAAATTCAAAATCCTGGTGATCCAGCCTTGGATGACACAGTTGATCCAGAGAAAATACAAGCTATTCTCAGAAACCCTGACTCTGTAGTTTCACAGATAACAACTGCAACTATGGAATCAAAGGCCATAGGATCCTCAAAAGAACCAATAGGGGATAACAATTTTGACAAAAAGAATCCAGAAAGGTGGGATTTCACACCCTCACCAAAGAAAGATCGGATTGCATATACAATTCTTGGTAATCCTTTTAACATGGGAGAAAGAAGAAGACACTTACATGGGGAACTTCATATTGAAAATGAAGGAGAAGAACAAGCAGAGAATGAGTTAACACCAAAAACCACCTTTGGATTTCCTATTTTGGATTTAGTCTAGAATTTCAATATGAAAAATATCCCACTTTCAACACTACCAACCTTTCATGGGAAAAATATTGAAGACCCAGATGTCTTTCTTTTTGAATTCGACATCCTGTGTAGGAGTTATAACTATCTCCAGGATGCACATAAACTGAAATTATTTCCTGCCACCCTGAAAGATTCTGCATTATGTTGGTTCATGAGTTTAGGAGAATACATCATTAGATCTTGGGAAGATATGAAGGCAAAATTTTTAAAGAAGTACCAGGACTATTGCAGATCCAAGGATTCTCGGAATGACATCTTCAAAATGCAACAACAAGATGAAGAAAGTCTTGAGGATTTTTTAGAAAGATTTACCTATAGCCTTCAAAAATCTAAATATAATGATCTCCAGGATGAAGCAATCAAGACTCTTTTCTTAAAAGGATTTTCAGAGGAATATATTGATACTCTCAATTTAATGACTTCAGGAGACATTTATCAAAAAAACTTCGAAGCAATCAGTGAACTTTGTAGAACTTACTCAAGAAGTAAGGGGAAAACTGCAAAAAGTGTGAGAGAACTGGTCAATAAAAATACCAAAGCACCCACATCTGGTGGAGCTACTAGAATCGAATTGGGAAACCTTTTGGAAAATTTTAAAACAGACATTTTAGGAACAATTGGCTCTCAATTAGACACTTTGAATATTAAGAGAAAGCAGGAAGAGGAAAACCCTGTCCTAAGCATATTTTGCCCAAAATGCAGAAAAAGGCATCCTTTACGAGAATGTCCTTTGGACAATGTTCCTGTATGTGCAATATGTACTGAAAATCATAAAACAGAAGATTGCCCATCCTTACTTGGATTGCAAGCAATATTCAAGGGAGGGGAAGCTCCAGGGACTCCATCTGCACCTAAGAGGCCTTGGCAACCTAGAAATCCAAATGCATATCAAGAACCATCCCCGCAATCTTCCAGCTATTATCCACCCTTCTCTCAACAACAACATCGGTGGAACTGGCCAAATTGGCCTCTGCAAAATGTCCCTGCTCAACCTTGGTACCAGGGTTGGAGAGATCTGAATTTTTGGAATAACCAACAGCAGCATGCGGTACCAATTCCCCAGAATCCATGCACGCAGTATCCTCCAAATATGCATCAGTTATTGCATGGTTTTATTCCACCTCCGTTACCACCCATTCAACAAACCCCTCAACAGCCTCAGAATCCACCACGTCCTACCATTTTGCCCGCTCAACCCATTCCAAATCCTAACCACAGACCACCTCTAATACTCCATAATGCTGATTTCCAAAATTACCCAGCTTACAACATAAACCTTATTTCTATACAAGAAGTACAGTTGAGATCTGGAAAAAATTTAAATAAAATTCAGCCCATAACAAAAACAGCACCAAAGGTAATTATCGAAGAACATGAAGATGAGTCTATGGATGATTTATCAAATGGAGCATCCTTGAAAGATGTTATCATTCCAAAACATAAAGAATCTGAATCACAGCGTAACACACAAACTCAGGTTCCCCAAACGCCTCCTTTCCCTGAAAGGTTGCTCATTGAAAAATCGATTGTCCAATCTGAGTTTGACATCATGAATGAACTAAGAAATGTCTGTGTCAAGATTCCATTGTTACAAGAAATCAGAGATGTTCCCATCTATGCCAAAACCATCAAATAACTTTGCATTAAAAAACCAGGTCGGAAACAGAAAGATCCACCCACAATACACCTAGTAGGACAGTTATCAAATTATATTTCTGAAACACCTAAAATTGTAAAGTATGCCAACCCAGGGAACCCAATAGTTTCAGTGACTATCAACAATGTTTCTATTGGTAATAATTTAGTCGATCTAAGTGCAGCCATTAATATAATGACCATCAACATAGTGGAACTATTACAACTAAATCAATTCCTTCGCCCTACTCCTACAGTTCTTCAACTTGCTGACAGAACCACTATAAAACCTGTTGGAGTTCTTGATGACATCCTTGTGACTTTAGCTTCGTGGGAATATCCTGTTGACTTCATGATTATTCATTCAAAGGACCCCACAAAAGGTCATCCAATCATTTTAGGGAGACCTTGGTTGGCCACAGCCAACGCTTTCATAGGATGTCGTGGTGGGGATATGTTTATCTCAAATGGTATTTCTTCACAGAAACTTACTCTTTTCCCACCTGCTCAGCCAGTTATAGAAGAATTATGGTGGTTGAAGTGTCCCTATTATGAGAATGATGATGAAGAATCTTTATTCTGTGTTGATGAGTTCCATGCACTGCAAGAACCTACAGAGGATGACATTTTAAATCAATTTCTTTCTGTGACAGAAAATGTCGAGTTTCCACAAACCTATCTTCAATATGATCAAATTTTCAGAGAAGAATTTCAAGAACGAAGTGAATTATTTTCCTCATTTTCCCCATCCATGGTTTTCACCATTTCTGAGCACTCAGGGCCATATACCATTCCATTATAACTTATCCCAGGTAGATGTCTATACATCAACTTTGAATTGAGTCTCAGCCAACAGGAACAGTTAACAAATCTTTTGAAGAAACAGTCAGGGCATTTTGCATGGGAATATACTGATATGAGGGGAGTACACCCTGACACCTGCATTCACCACATCTATATCCAACCAGGGATAACCCCAGTAAGACAACCACAAAGGCGAATGAATCCAATCCTAAAAGACATTGTAAAAGAAGAATTACAGAAATTGTTGAACGTTGGATTCATTTATCCAATTGCTGACAGCAAATGGGTTTCACCTCTTGTTGTGGTACCTAAGAAAATGACAGGGAAATGGAGGATGTGTGTAGACTTTAGGGAGCTGAACAAGGAAACCCTGAAAGACTATTTTCCTTTACCCTTTATAGATCAGGTTTTGGATACCTTGGCTGGAAAAAGATATTTTTCTTTTCTCGATGGATATAGTGGATACAACCAGATCGAAATTTCTCCTGAAGACCAGGACAAGATAACATTTACGTGTCCTTGGGGAACTTATGCTTATAAAGTGCTACCTTTTGGATTATGCAATGCTCCTGCTACATTTCAGAGAGCAGTCCTTGGTGTCTTTGCTGACTTAATTCATGACTGTGTGGAAGTTTACATGGAAAATTTTACTGTTTATGGTAACACCTTCGAAGAAGCCTTAAGTAATCTGGAGAAAGTATTGATTCGCTGCCAGGAATCAAATTTGTCCCTTAGTCAAGAAAAATGTAAAATGCTATTAACTGAGGTAATTATTGATGCAGGAGCATCCACACGTGCATCTACGACTCATCAAGCAAGCCAGCGCATGGAGCGGAGAACAGCTGGACAGCACCAGCACATATTACTTTTGAAATATTTTAGGAAGTTGTGCGCCACCATTTAAATGAAAGCATTCATAAGAAGCGCATGTGTACATTGTAAACGGACCTTGAGTGGATAAGCTCTCGTCCTTAGGTAGTTGAGACATTTATTAGATTTAATGCAGGTAGATAAAATAGTTAAGTCTATATTAGACCATTTTACTTGCATGAGGGCAAACGGAATATAGGCACCCTCCTTTGTATTATTGTATGATATTGTAGCATTAGCATTCATATGAGAGACAGGAGCAAAACAGAGATTTGTGGAGAACACCCATGTACAGATTGAATTAATAGAGAAAGACCTTGATTCAACTTCATGGATGTGTTTGATCTCTTTGTGTTATTGATACTATGATGTTGCATGCTTGCTTCCTTTTATGCCTATCTTTTATATGTTGCATATGTGATTGCATACCAGGTTCGAAACCTGAGGGAATGAGGAAATAAGTCTCAATTATTTCTCTGCTTGAGCCAGGAGATTCCTGCATAGAGTGCAGTTGAACTCATCCACATAGAGTGCGTTGATGAGGCTGAGCAGCTAAACTCTCATTCTCGATTCACCCAGTAGTTGCTTTGGGTAGATAGAGCCGTGCAAGGTGTGGGCAGGCTGGATGAGGTCTCAGAGTAGTGATCCTGAGCCAAAATATTGATAGACTGTTGTCCCAAGAGTGCGCAAAGTCGAGGAGATTTCAACACTTGGCGTGGTTGAAGTAAGGTCGCAAGGAGTGCATGCCAGGGGTTTCCAGAAGGAGCACAGAAGTGGTGAAAGGCTCAGGGAGGATAGGCCTTCAAAGTAGTCGAAAAGCAGTGGAGAGGATATTCGCGAATAGGTTGCAGGACAAGCGAGCAGGTTGGCGGACGAGTCTCGAGAGAGACACTTCTTACTCAAAATTTGCATAACGAGGAGAAGTGGACTTGAAGTCTACAACTTAGACGGAAGAAATTCGGGATCGGGAGAAGCTTCCAAAGAGAGGGAGATTCCTCAAGAGGAAGAGAATCGATGACTTGAACTTTTGGAAGAGATTGAACCTTCAGGCGCAGGTAGAACTCATTTGCCATCGTGTATCGGCACATCGTAGTTGGTGAGGGCAGGAATTGCATGCACGTCGAAATCGCGAGGTGGCGATTCCCCGATTTGATAGGAGCGTGGGGCATAGTCGGCGACGTAGTAAGCCATCTCGGGACATCGGGTCTCGGAAGTAGAAGGGCGGAGAGATTGGTCTCGCGGGAGGCGAGATAGTAAGTTATCGGCATCTCGGCGTTTCGGATCTCGGAGGTTGGAACCCCAAAGATATAGTGCCACGAGTCACGAAGTCACGATAGCACGAGGTTTCGATACGCTGAAAGGAAGGTCAGCGTTGACCAATGACATCGGGTCTCGGGGATCCGAGGATCTAGTATTCAATTGTTGAGTTCGCGAGGTCGCGAAAGCCGATCCTCCGATACACCAAGGAGTGGAGGATCGCGCGCAAGTGGGAGAGGTACTGTGGGTAGTAAGAATTCCTGAGGGAGTTGGAAGAGCGGTTGACTCTTCGGGTCGAGTTGTAGAAGGTCCTGGCGGGAGCGAGTTGTCGGCGAGGGGCAGCTTGCATCAGTGTGGTATCAGAGCCCAGAAAAGAAGTTCTCTTTGTTTAGGTAGCAGAGAGAAGAGGATTTCGCCATGCTTCCCAGAAGAGAGAGGCAGTCACCTGATCGTGAGGATAGGGATGCCCGAAGAAAGGGTAGGCCAGCAGGTAATGTTGAGATGGAACGATAGATGAGAGATCTCCGAGCCAGACTTGAAGAGATGGAGACCACCCAAAGGCATGGAGCTGGTGCAGCAGAGTTTAGTGATTCCGAGGTGGAAGAGGAAGCTGGACGCGATGCCGAGGAGGTCTCAGTAGAAGATGCCTCGACAGAGAGGTTGATTAGAGCCATCGCCAGGATGAGCTTGAAGACAAATATGGACATTCCCGTCTATGAGGGAAGTCTAAATACTGAAGAGTTGTTGGATTGGATCCGAGCACTCGACACCTACTTTGATTATGAGGATATCGAAGAGGATAAGAAAGTAAGGCATGCAGTTACAAAGTTGAAAGGACATGCAGCCTTATGGTGGGATGAGCTGCAGGCAGACAAGCGTTCCAAAGGCAAACAAAAAATCAAGAGCTGGGATCGGATGATCGCTAAGATGAAAGCGAAGTTCATTCCGAGAGACTATCAGATCACACTGTTCAGGCAGATGCAGAACTTGAGACAGAAGTTGATGTCGGTGAAAGAGTACACCGAGGAATTCTACAGGCTCAACATTCGAGCTGGTCATCGGGAGAGTGATGACGAAAAGGTGGTGAGATACCTGAATGGGTTGAGGTATGACATTCAGGATGAGTTAATCATGGTTTCCATCCAAACAGTTGAGGATGCGTACCAAATGGCTCTGAAAGCTGAAGAGAAGCTGAGCCGCAAGCAGGGACAGCGAGGGCGAGGCAGAAGCCAGCCCCGAGGCAAGNATTGGAAGAGACCTCAGGGAAAAGCTGAAAGAGGTGGAACCTCACAGCAGAGGCAGCCATATGCTGAGCCGAGGAGGCATCATACTGAGCAGGGTGGCGGATATGCTGACGCCGACGTAATTCCTCGTACCCTAGGTAGAGGAAGAGGGCGAGGAGGAGTAATCACATGTTTCACGTGTGGTAAAGACAGTCATAAAGCCGTGGACTGTCCAGATAGAAAGATGGACAGAGGAAAAGCTCACGTCGCTGAGGCGCAGAGGCGTGACGTGGAGGATGAAGACACCGGAAGTGGGAAGTCACTGACAGTGCACAAGGCTCTTTTGAAACCTAAGAAAGAGGTGGACAGCTTAGCGCAAATATGTAGACTGTTCCGGACCACGTGCAAGACCAAGGGCTGGAAATGCAAGGTCATAGTGGACAGCGGAAGCACAGACAATCTTGTTTCGACCGAGATGGTAGAAAAGTTGGAGCTGGAAACGAACAAGCACCCGAGTCCTTATAAAGTGTCATGGCTACAGAAAGGACACCAGGTAAGAGTTACGAGACAATGCCTGGTTGAATTTAAAATGGGTGAATATAGAGATAAAATTTTGTGTGACGTTATACCCATGGATGTCTGTCATGTTTTATTGGGAAGACCATGGCAGTATGATAGAAATGTTGTTCATGATGGGAGAATGAACACATACACCTTGGAGAAGGATGGGAGAACACATACATTGCTTCCGGGGAAAGATAAGAAGGTGGAGCCGGAAGTAACCAGCACGATACTTCTCATGAGTGGAAAAGAACTTCTCACAGAAATGGAGAAGAATGAAGATCCATAGTTCTTTGTTGTCAGAAAGCCGAGAATTGTCCTGACAAGCACAAGAGTGGATGACTTGCCAGAGGAGATTCAGGAACTGCTTGGAGAGTTTGCTGATATCATCGTGGACGAACTACCTCGTTCGTTGCCACCGATGAGGAGTGTGAGTCACCATATTGACCTCATACCCGGAGCCAGCTTACCGAATAAGGTAGCGTACAGGTTGACGCCTCAGGAGAACGAGGAAGTCAAAAGGTAGGTACAGGATCTGCAGGACAAGGGACTGGTCAGAGAGAGTCTGAGTCCATGTGCTGTTCCGACAGTACTGAGCCCGAAGAAGGATGGAGGCTGGAGGATGTGCACAGACTCCAGGGTGATAAATAAGATCACCATCAGGTACAGGTTTCCACTGCCTAGGATGTACGACTTGATGGATTGGTTGAGCGGGGCAAATTATTTCTCCAAGATTGATCTCAAGAGCGGATACCATCAGATCCAGATGAGAGAGGGAGATGAATGGAAGACAGCATTCAAAACAAATGAGGGTTTGTACGAATGGTTGGTCATGCCGTTTGGGTTGACAAACGCGCTGAGCACTTTCATGAGGCTGATGAATGAAGTTCTGCGGGAATTCATTGGAAAATTTGTGGTCGTATACTTGGATGATATTTTAATTTTCAGCAAGACCAAGGCTGAACACTTGAGGCATTTATCCATAGTGATGAGGAGGTTACAGGAGGAGAAGCTATTGATAAATTTGAAGAAGTGTTCCTTCATGCAGACAGAACTCATTTATTTGGGTTTTGTAATCTCAGCGAATGAATTGAAGATGGATCCTGAGAAGGTGAATGTAATCAGGAATTGGCCATCGCCGAGAAATGNAGTTTCTACAGGAAATTCATTCGAAATTTTAGTGGAATTAGCGCCGCAATGATGGACACTGTGAAGAAGTGGTATAAAGTTTTCCAGTGGACAGCCGAGGCTGAAAGGAGCTTCAATTTGTTGAAGCGGAAGATTACAGAGCAGCCAATTCTGGTGCTGCCATATTTTCAGAAAACCTTCCAGGTGAAGTGTGATGCTAGTGGATATGCTGTTGGAGGGGTCTTAAGTCAGGATGACAGGCCTGTAGCATATTACAGCGAGAAATTGGATGATGCGAAGCTGAAATACTCCACGTACGACAAAGAGTTCTATGCCATCATATAGGCATTGAAAAAGTGGAGGCATTACTTGATACCCAAGGAATTCGTTCTGTACAGCGATAATCACCCATTGCAGTTCATGATTCAACAAGAGAAGTTGAACCATAAGCATGTGAAGTGGGTGGAGTACATGCAGAATTTCACGTTTGTGATAAAACACATTTCGGGAACTGCCAACAAGGTAGCAGACGCCTTGAGCAGAAAATGTTTATTGCTGCAGGAATTCAGGGTCAAGACTTTGGGTTTTGAGAATCTGAAAGATATGTATGCATGTGACGCAGACTTTGGCGAGGCATACGAGTCATCCAAGAACCCAGTTCTCAGGGATAGGAGTCCGTGGATTGACTACCTGATCCAAGACGGATTGTTGTTCAAAGGCAATCAACTGTGCATTCCAGATTTCTCTATGAGAGAGAATTTGGTGCAGGAAAAACATAGCAGAGGCTTAGCAGGTCACTTTGGACATGACAAGACATTCGCCAAGCTGAGTGAATCATATTATTGGCCAGGCATGAGAGCAGATGTCAAGAGGTTTGTTGACAGGTGTCGGATTTGTCAACATGCAAAGGGCCGAAAGCATAACACAGGGTTCTATCAGCCGTTGCCCATACCCAAAAGGCCATGGGAAGCAATTAGTATGGATTTTGTTCTGGGATTGCCTAGAACTCAGCGAGGAGATGATTCCATTTTTGTGGTGGTAGATAGATTCTCGAAGATGGCACATTTCATCCCGTGTCATAAGACCAGCGATGCAACCCACATCGCGAACTTATTTTTCAAAGAGATTGTGCGATTGCATGGATTGCCCAGAAGCATAGTCTCGGATCGGGATACGAAGTTCATAGGTCACTTTTGGAGGATGCTATGGAAGAAGCTGGGGACTGACTTGGCATTCAGTTCTACTTACAATCCGTAGACAGATGGGCAGACAGAAGTGGTCAACAGAAGCTTAGGGGATCTGTTGAGGAGTCTAGTGACAGAGCATCACACCAGTTGGGATCAGATCCTACCACAGGCAGAGTTTGCGTACAATGATTCAGTGAATCGGAGTACAAGTAAGAGCCCATTTCAAATTTTGTATGGGACACAGCCGAGAGGAGTGTCTGAGCTCAGGGAGTCAGAACAGGTCGAAACTAGCAGCGCGAGAGCTGAGGAATTCGCTGAGGCAATGCAAGAACTTCATGCACAGGTGAAACAGCGACTGCAGAAGGCGAATCAAGAATATAAGCGCAGAGCCGATCAGAGAAAAAGGCAGCTTCAGTTTGAAGTTGGAGACATGGTTCTAGCGCACTTAAGAAAAGAAAGGTTCCCAAGAGGAACATACAACAAGCTCAAGATGAAAAGGATTGGGCCATGCAGAGTCCTCAAGCAATTTGGTGAGAATGCATATGAACTTGAGTTGCCAGAGGGCATCGGGATATCTCCGATTTTCAATATTTCGGATTTATACCCCTACAGGGCTGATGAAGCAGACACTAGCACGAAAGAACTAGTATTTCAGTGGCAGAAGCAAATGCCAGCAGCAGAAAAGCCGCATATAGAAGGTATACTGGACAAACGAGTTGGAAGGAAGACCAGGAGAAAGCAATACTTTGAATACCTGGTGAACTGGAAGAATCACCCAGTGGAGGATGCCAGTTGGGAAACAGAAGCAACAATACAAAAGCATGGGCAAACTATGCAGGAGATCATGAGCAGGAGCCCATGAAATCTTTTGAGCCAAGGAGTATGATGCAGGAGCATCCACACGTGCATCTACGACTCATCAAGCGAGCCAGCGCATGGAGCGGAGAACAACTGGACAGTGCCAGCACATATTACTTTTGAAATATTTTAGGAAGTTGTGCGCCGCCATTTAAATGAAAGCATTCATAAGAAGCGCACTTGTACATCGTGAACGGACCTTGAGCGGATAAGCTCTCGTCCTTAGGTAGTTGAGACATTTATTAGAATTAATGCAGGTAGATAAAATAGTTAAGTCTAGATTAGACCGTTTTACTTGCGTGAGGGAAAACGGAATATAGGCACCCTCCTTTGTATTATTGTATGATATTGTAGCATTATCATTCATATGAGAGACAGAAGCAAAACAGAGATTTGAGGAGAACACCCATGTAGAGATTGAATTAATAGAGAAAGACCTTTATTCAACTTCATGGATGTGTTTGATCTCTTTGTGTTATTGATACTATGTTGTTGCATGCTTGCTTCCTTTTATGCCTATCTTTTATATGCTGCATATGTGATTGCATACCAGGTTCGAAACCTGAGGGAATGAGGAAATAAGTCTCAATTATTTCTCTGCCTGAGCTAGGAGATTCCTGTATAGAGTGCAGTTGAACTCATCCGCATAGAGTGCGTTGATGAGGCTGAGCAGCTAAACTCTCATTCTCGATTCACCCAGTAGTTTCTTTGGGTAGATAGAGTCGTGCAAGGTGTGGGCAGGCTGGATGAGGTCTCAGAGTAGTGATCCTGAGCCAAAATATTGATAGACTGTTGTCGCAGGAGTGCGCAAAGTCGAGGAGATTTCAACACTTGGCGTGGTTGAAGTAAGGTCGCAAGGAGTGCGTGCCAAGGGTTTCCAGAAGGAGCACAGAAGTGGTGAAAGGCTCAGGGAGGATAGGCCTTCAAAGTAGTCGAAAAGCAGTGGAGAGTATATTCGCGAACAGGTTGCAGGAGAAGCGAGCAGGTTGGCGGACGAGTCTCGAGAGAGACACTTCTTACTCAAAATTTGCATAAGGAGGAGAAGTGGACTTGAAGTCTACAGCATAGACGGAAGAAAGTCCAGATCGGGAGAAGCTTCCAAAGAGAGGGATATTCCTCAAGAGGAAGAGAATCGACGACTTGAACTTCTGGAAGATATTGAACCTTCAGGCGTAGGTAGAACTCATTTGCCATCGCGTATCGGCACATCAGAGTTGGCGAGGGCAGGAATTGCATGCACGTCGAAATCGCGAGGTGGCAATTCCCCGATTTGATAGGAGCATGGGGCATAGTCGGCGATGTAGTAAGCCATCTCGGGACATCGGGTCTCAGAAGTAGAAGGGTGGAGAGATTGGTCTCGCGGGAGGCGAGATAGTAAGTTATCGACATCTCGGCGTTTTGGATCTCGGAGGTTGGAAACCCGAAGATATAGTGCCGCGAGTCGCGAAGTCGCGATAGCATGAGGTTCCGATACGCTGAAAGGAAGGTCAGCGTTGACCAATGACATCGGGTCTCGGGGATCCGAGGATCTAGTATTCAATTGTTGAGTTCGTGAGGTCGCGAAAGTCGATCCTCCGATACACCAAGGAGTGGAGGATCGCGCGCAAGTGGGAGAGGTATTGTGGGTAGTAAGAATTCCCGAGGGAGTTGGAAGAGCGGTTGACTCTTCGGGCCGAGTTGTAGAAGGTCCTGGCAGGAGCGAGTTGTCGACGAGGGGTAGCTTGCGTCAATTATGTTGGGTCATCATTTGTCTGCTGAAGGAATTAAAGTTGATCCAGCCAAAATTGAGGTGATAGTTAATCTTTCCTCTCCAAAAACCCAGAAAGATGTGAGAAGCTTTTTGGGGCATGCTGGATACTATCGTCGATTTATTGAAAACTTTACAAAAATAGC
>JASDQU010027321.1:33684-46425 GCA_032191745.1 Picea mariana
AGAGGGAGGCGCATTAAATGAGACAATGTGCTAAGACTTAGAGAACAATACGCATGGAAAAGGAGATATGCGTAAGGAATAGGGAGCATGAGGAAAAATAGGGATAATGCGTGAGAAAAACGAGTTAAGAAAGGGAAAGTTTATCTTTAGTCAACTCAAACACATAAATTTATCATGTGTACCAACTCATCTTTAATGCATGTGCCACATGTCCTCAAGCAAAGCACCCAAGTTGGCCATTTGTCACCCTTTGAAACTCCCACATGTCAAAATATGAACCTGCCACTTGTCATTATGCATGGCGACCACACCTGCTAAATATAGCCCTGCTAAAAATAGACATGCCAAAAATAGTAGTCACCCTAAAAAATAGGAAAATGCCAAATATGTCCGGGACCACTAGGAGACCACTGCCAAATATAGTATGTCTAAAAATAGACACTGCTAAAAATAGAATCTTGTTGCATGTCAATGAAAATATACTCATCGGACTCTATTTTTAGTGAGGAATCCAAATATGCGATGATAATCATCATTCGAGGCCTAGAACTCCACATGATAAAAATAGTAAACTGCTCGCATGTCGTCCAGAAAAGGCTCCATGGACTCATGAGCTCGCAATGACTCTGAATATGTGATCAATACTGCCATGCAGACCTCTAATCTCTGTCTCCTCAAAAATAGGGAATATACTAAAAATAAACATCTCTCTCTATCCATAAGATCCTGTGGAAACTTCTGTCTCTGAAACAAAGAACACTACCAAACCAATCCTATACTTGTACTTGTATGGGAACCAACCTCGGCTCATACCAAAGCTATCTCTGGGATAATCTCTGAATGCCAGCCAAAATAGAACATGCTGGCTCTTAACTCTTAGGATTTTCAAGGTCGAAAATCTAGGGGTTAACACACTAACAAGTGTAAAATCATTGAAACTTATTGTTGATGTGTTTTTGTGGTGCACTAAATACATTTAGTGCCTCTCTCCAAGTAGTGTTGCACGAAGCGGGAGTGTAGGAAGCGTCATTTTCCAAAAATCCTCGAAAGTGAAGCGTCCCGGAAGCGTCTTTTATATATATATATATATATATATATATATATATATATATTATATATATTGTGTTTATATTCAAAAAAATATGCAAGAAGACAAATTAGCTGTAGAATATATGAAAATATGCATAATTTGTACATCAATATAGATAGAAATGGCATCCATACTACATAGTACATGAACATCAATGACTAATCATTCGAGCATCAACCATCTAGATTCTAGCAATTACAAACTTACAAACCAACATACAAATTTTTAAGCCATATCGATATAATAGAAAGTAGACAATAAACTTATGAAATGAAATCATATATCCAAAAACTGTCAACAATAACATGAGTCATGACCAAATAGTTATGCCTACAAAATAGGCCATCTACATTGAAGTATGAAGACCGAAATGTCCAAAACAATAAAGTTTAAACTGAGCTAGTTGTCAAATACTATGAATCTGTCATCTATAGAATATGTCACTATGACATATAAAGTAATGAAAAAGGAGAATCATCAAACAATTATCCCATCCTTCTTCCACCACCACGAGTATTGCATGGGACTCCACGTGGTGGTAGTGCAGAAGTAGATGCAGACGACTGCGGTGGAGCTGAAGATGAAGCCCCTACTGCTGTAGCTGGAATCCTGGACATGGGGACCATGGCACTGGATGGGGGTGGCATCTTAACATGATCATCATCATCCAAAAGAACACTCTCCAATTGCTCTAAAATCAATACTCCATCTGATCCAAATGGATGTCGGTGGCCTCCCACCTATTCCAACTGGTTCATTTTGGCAGTTTTCCAGTTTGGCAATTTTTTTCCTAGTTTTTGAGTCCCCGACTTCCGGGGTCGTTTTGAGGCCCTAAACAACGTTTTTAGGGCTCGCCACAGTCAGAGTGTAGATAAAGTTAGAGTCTGATGACAAAATGTGCAATCCTTGGATAGACCTTTCCAACGGGCTATCGTGCGCCTAAAATGAAGATCATATGCAAAAGTTATGAGCCCGGGAAGTTGATGTACTAACTTACACCAACAGGGCCCACATGACTTTTGGCGCTTCATCTCCTAGGGTTAGGTTTTTGGATGTCTAGGGTTTTGGCATTCATGTTTATTGTAAAAATTCCTTCAGAGCCTCATTGTACTCATCTTCTTGCGAATGAGTGCAACCGTCACATCTCTTCTCAGAGATAAGCCGCCACCATTCCAACAAGCTTGTTTTCCACTGCATTTTAGAGTTTCAACTTATTTCCTTATTGAATAGAAACCAGTTTTACTGTATCTTTGTTATTCTGTGTTAAGCATCTTTTAATAATAATCTGTATTCATTTCGTTCTGCTCATAAAATCCGGATCAGTGGTATCAGAGCGGTCTGCTCCTTGTCATTCTTAATGCATGTCCCCAACGAGGTCGAGGTACAAAGAATTGGGTCTCGAGCTTGTTTCTCTTGAGGACAAAAGCTCTCGCACGCCCAAGCGACCTCTCATGGCGGGAGAAAAGAAAGACGACAGGACAGGAGATCTTTTCAAAATGTTGCTCGAGGAAGCCCTCAGGCAACAGAGAAACGAGATGATGGATAGTTTTGCGCAAATCCTTCGACGACTACCAACAGGCGACGCATCTTCCTCAAGTGGAGGCGTCGCCCCCTTCAAGGTACAAATCAACTTTGATATTCCTATATTTGAAGGTCAGATAGACGCAGATGCTGTAGACAAATGGTTGAATCTACTAGAAGGGTATTTCTCTGTCCATAACTTTTCAAATAGAGAAAATATTACTTTTGCGCTTCTCAAAGCCGTTCCCCATGTCAAAGATTGGTGGGAAACTTTATGTGAGCAAAAGGAAACAGAGGAACCCTCATTATTTACAGTCACAGTCACCTGGGAGTCCTTCAGAGATGCTATTAAGGAACAATACTACCTTGTCGGAAGTTATGACGACTTGTATACAAAATGGACCACACTACGGTAGGAAAGAGACCAAGCAGTGCCTGAGTTCACAAATATCTTCCATACCTTACGCACCAAACTGGGTATCAAAGATTCTGAGCGATATCTGGTGCTCAAGTATCGCGGTGGTTTGCATAGATACATCCAGGTCGAAATGGAGTTTCTGGACATCTCGTCCTTGGGCACGGCCTATCGATATGCCGTCAAAATCGAACAGAAGCTTAAACAAAAGACGCGACAATTTGGGCCTGGGAACCCCTCACAACAAAAACAAAGGACAGAGCAAAGATGGACAACGTCAGGACAACCAGTCCAAGCCGCAAGCAAAGGACACCGGAAAGACAAAGAAAGATACCGAGAAGTGGTGTGACTTCCATAAGATCCCCTGGCATAACACTGCTGATTGCCGCTCAAAGCAGTCGCTGGTGGCTGAGGTGAAAGCCTCTGAATCAAATGCGGGTTCTGACTCTGAGTAAGAACCAGAAAAGGGGAGACGGATCATTGATGCGAAAGCCAGTGCTACCGTTGCTACCACCAAGCTCCAACCCGGTGAACCAGAGGAGCCAGAGGAAGGCGAGCACCTTTTTCATTCACAGATGTCGGTGAAGGGTACCTCGCTGCACTTCATAGTTGATAGTGGTAGCCAGAAGAACCTCATCTCAGCAGAGGTCGTCAAGCGGCTAGCCCTGCCGACAACGTCGCACCCACAGCCCTACACCATTGGATGGTTCCGCCAAGGAAGCGATCTCCGCGTTAGCCAACAGTGCCGCTTGTCGTACGACATCAAGCCCTTCAAAGACGAGGTATTGTGTGATGTTGCTCCTCTCGAAGTTCGTAATGTTCTTTTGGGCCAACCGTATTTATGGAAACGTCATGCTGTATATGAGTCTAGGCCTCACAGTGTTATTATTACTTTGAACAAGAAATTGTACAGGATACCCGAGGCAGTCCCACCTAGTGCTATTTCCTTGATCTCTGCCAAGCAATGCTGGAAGGTCATCTCTCAGATCGGGAAGTTTGTCTTCTTCGTGATTTTCTCTCAGAGTGAGCGAAAGATCATAGCCACATCCAGGGCCTCCGCGGTCGACCTCTCCACACAGTAGAAACAAGTGGATAAGGTCGTGGAACAATACTCAAATATCTTCTCCTCACCTACCGGGTTACCTCTGCATTGTCAGGTCAAGCATCCCATCGATTTGATCCTCGACGCACCGCTACCCAATGGGCCAGTCTATCGCCGCTCTCTGTTAGAGAATGAGGAGATCAAGCGGCAGATCCAAGATCTGCTCCACAAGGGGCACATTTGTCTCAGCTCATCGCCTTGTGGAAGCCTAATCGTGCTGGTACAGAAGAAAGACGGGACCTGGCGACTCTGCATTGATTACCAAGCCCTGAATAAAATCACAATCAGGAACCGGTACCCGATTCCCTGAATCGACGACCTCCTTGATCAACTCACAAGGGCCAAATACTTCAGTAAGATTGATCTGAAGTTTGGCTACCACCAGGTCCCAATAGAACAAACAAATGTATGGAAGATTGCCTTCAAGTCAAAAGAAGGTCTTTTTGAATGGCTGGTCATGCCCTTTGGTTTGACAAATGCACCAGCAACTTTCATGAGGATGATGGATGATATCCTGCGACCATTCACCAATACTTTTGTAGTGGTGTATCTGGATGACATCCTCATCTACAACAAGACTTGGGCGGAACACGTGCAGCATATTCAGCAGGTTCTGCACACCCTATGACAGCACAAGCTATATGTCAACTTGGAAAAATGCTCCTTCGGCATGGACAGGGTCCATTACATGGGCTACATCATTGATCAACATGGTGTACATGTGGATCCAGCCAAGATCTAGGTCATCCATGACTGGCCAGCCCCAACCACACTCACTAAGCTTCGGAGCTTCTTGGGCCTTGCCAATTTCTATCGCAGGTTCGTGTTAGAATTCTCCCATATTGCATGGGCCCTCAGCCAAGTAACCAGGGGTGGTGGTAAGGCAAAATTTGTGTGGGGCCTGTCCCAACTACAAGCGTTCGATGATTTGAAGCAACGTTTGTGCTCAGTCCCAGTACTTTCATTACCGGACCTGCAACAACCCTTTGAGATCGAGACAGATGCTTTAGACTATGCTGTGGACGTCGTTCTCACTCAGCACGACCACCCCATGGCCTATCATAGTGAGACACTATCAGATGCTATCCGTAAGTACCCTACTTACGAAAAAGAAATGTACTCCATTGTGTAAGCCTACGGCCAGTGGAGACATTACATTCTCGGGAAGGAGACAATCATCCACACTGATCATAAGCCACTGTAGTTCATGCAGACACAAGGCAAATTGCAGAATGACCGCCATCAGAAGTGATCCACATACTTGCAGCAGTTCCACCTCAACATCAAGTATAAAACAGGAAGTACCAACCGAGTTGCTAATTGCCTCAGTCGACCTCCAGTCACGACACTCACCACGTTGCTAGACTCTTGCGGCCACGAGACCTCTGGATGGCCCCACCTCTATGAGACAGACCAAATGTTGGGCGCAAACTCAATTGTCGCTAATTTCCATCTTCAGGATGGGCTGTTGTGCCATTTGGGCCATCTTTGCATTCCATCAAGCGAGCACGCGAAGCTGATTTGGGAAGTCCACTATAGTCGGGTAGCAGGACACTTCGACGTCGAAAAGACAATGGCAGTACTACAGAAACATTTCTACTGGCCGAAACTTTGACAGGATGTGGGCAAGTATATCAGGTCCTGCATTGCCTGCGCTATTGCCAAACCGACCACTAAGAAACAAGGCCTGTACACCCCTCTACCTACTCCTGACAGGCCATGGGAATCCATCTCAATGGACTACATGTCGGGCCTTCCGTCCACCAAGAGGGGAAGTGACTGTGTTTTTGTGGTTGTTGATTGCTTTTCCAACATGGCGATTCTAGCCGCCTGTAAGAAGAGCATCACAACAAAGGCCACTGCCAAGCTCTTCTTTGAACGAGTATGGGTACATTTTGGAATCCCACAAACCATTGTCTCAGATCGGGAGAGTTGGTTCCTTAGCACATTCTGCGAGCCTCTGGTCACTGCTAGACACCAAGCTCACCAAATCCACTGCTTTCCACCCCCAGACAGATGGCCAAACTGAGGTCGTCAATCGGAGGATCGTGCATATTCTGCACATGTACAATTCAAAGCACCCCCGCACATGGGATGAGAGTCTTCCCCACATGGAATGAGAGTCTTCACTATGTTCAACATAGCTACAACCGAGCCCTACATAGCTCAACCGACCATAACCCCTTTCAGGTGGGGTTGGGATTCCAACCATTGGGTCCCATGGATGTTGCACTACCCCTTGCGACCACCTCGACCGACTCATCCCCTGCTCCAACTGATGCCGACAAAGCCACCTGGTTCATTGAGTGGATCGAGCACATCCGTCAACAGGTTCAGGATATTTTACAGAAGTCCAATGCCAAGTACAAGCAGTGCCATAATCAACACCGGGTGCCACATAAGTTTCAGGTGGGAGACAGTTTGGTTGCACTTGTAGAAAGAACACCTTACAGGGCCCCATCAGAAGCTTCCCCCACTTCGTTATGGACCTTACACCATCACCAAGGCTGTGGGTGACAATGCTTTTGAGATCAACATTCCCCTTTTCCTCAGTCTGCGCCCAATGTTCAACGTGGCTCTCCTTCGGCCATATTTCCCACTATTATTGGACACCTCAGAGATAGCAGAACAATTGACACCAACAGAGCTCAATCCTGACTGCATGCAACAGACATCCAGTGATCAGATTGTGGACACACAGGTCAAGGGCACTCGACAACAAAGGATCCAACTTCATCGAGTTGTCAAAGCAGGGTAGCTCCTGCACCAAGGCAAGTGGCTCACCCGGGGCCAAATTCAACAGAAATTTCTTCATCTAATGGGGGAACTCAATGCAATGGAAACCATTGCTTCTTAAGGGGGGAGGATTGATCTAGATGGATGTCGGTGGCCTCCCACCTATTCCAACTGGTTCATTTTGGCAGTTTTCTAGTTTGGCAGTTTTTATCCTAGTTTTCGGGTCCCCGACATCTGGGACCGTTTTGAGGCCCTGTTAACCGCCTCTTCAACTAGGGGATCAACTCCATGTACCATGAAGATATGCATCAACAGATGCAAACATCGAAGACTATTTGGTTCTACAGGGCATTTTTTGCTCCAGCATGGTTTTGTAAGCGGGATTACCGCACCCCTGCGTGGGTTTATAATGTAATAGGTCTACATGGATCATGGTTAGGTCAGTTGCCTTAGGGTTTCTTCATTAGGAGAGTTCCTTTCGCTAAGTGTTTTTTATCCTCAGGAGGTTAATGTGGCCTAACCGACTGAGTTAATCTCCCTTGAGTTTTTCACTCCCACCCAATAAATCCTCCAAAGTGGTGAAAGGCATTCTAATGAAGTCATTCCTAGGTAGCTAGTGTTTAGGAATGTTGTAAATGATCATGTAAGATAGCACGCAAAATTTCGTGGAATTCTGTCAAGTATAGCCGGGTTTTTTTTAAGGTTCGGAATTAATGAATTAATTAATTCTGGGTAATTAATGTAAAACTTAGGTCCCAGGATTTTTGATAGAGGTATTTGTACTCAAAAGAAAGCTAATGAGACCCCCTACACCCATGACCAAGTTTCAACTCAGTCGGACAAGTTTTGCTAGGTTGTTTGTCCACTTAGGAGTTTTTTCGGAAAACGACGATTTTAATTGCCAAACCCAGAACATGGGGAAATGTCAATTTTGTAATAATGGACCAAAAAAAGTGAAGTAAAGTGTGAAGTAAATAAGATGGACCCCACCTAACCCATCCTAACCCTTTACCTACCCTTAACCCACTCATTTAATTAAAATTACCTTTTAATTAAAACCCATTTAAAGCTTACTTTTAATTAAAACCCATTTAAAGCTTACGTACCTTCCCTATGTGAGCATTTACTAAATCATTTAATTATTGGTTTGAGGGCCCCTCTTCATGAGGTGCGCTCTTCCTCTAAATCTCCACCTCACTTAGAGTGTGGACTCCACACTCCCTCCACTCAAACCTCACGTACTCTTCACCCTCACGCATTAATTCATGTGAGCTTACGCCACCCTCTCCACGTTTAGCTTGGTAACTCATCTTTTAATGGGTCGTGGGTCCCTTCCTTCTCCCATACGCCCTTCCTCACCTTTCCACGTCCTACCTCAAGCGTGTGTTACTCACACTCCTCCCACACGCCCTTACTAAAACTCACGTTCCCCTCCACACTCACGAAAGCTCACGCTTTCCTCTTACATCTCACGCTTTCCACTTTGAATCCACGCATTCTCTTTTGGATGATGGGCAAGATCTCACGTGGAGATGGAAACATCTCTCTTGATTGAAGAAACATCAAGTGTTAGTTTGGAAGCTTGCTTTAATGCATGCGTGGGTCTCATCCTTTAACCAATACGCCTTCATTTGATGGCCACCTCACCTCACCTCACAACTCACCTCACATGCCAAATTCGCCCCTACCCTAAAAGCTCACGCCACCTCTCCTTGAGTTGTCACTTGAGTTGGATTTGTGACACTTGTTGAAGATCCAGAGGAGGTTTCTTGGTCTCTCAAGTTTATATAAGAAACCTCTCTCTCCCTCATTTATCATCATTCTTCACAGTATTGTTATGCTACCGAATTCTCCCCATCCCTCTCTCTCTCTCTCTCATTACTTTCACATTGCTTCACTGGTTTTGGCTCTTGAAGAGCTTGTAGCAGCATTGTTGCTACAATCTCTTCCCATTTAATAATACATAAACTGCTTTGGAGGAAGCTGTGGCGTTCAAGATTAGTCTGGATGTGCCACTTATTGTGAGGTGATATCATTCTGAATTTTTATGTGTTTTGGTCAATAGTCGCTCAAGTAAATTAGTTTACTAGGCTAGGTGAGGGAATAGTGTAGTTGCCCACCTATATATTTGGTGCATGCTTATATGATAGAAACTATGCTGTATTGTCTATGTATGCAGGATATTATCTGTTGTTCCATCTCACTTTTGGTTTAAGTTTTGCAGATCACCTCTATGAAGTTGTTGGGATAGATTCAATGACGAATCTATCCTCATCTTTGCTTACACTTCACAAGCGATTTTCTGTTCTTATTCCTCATTCTTTCATAGTTAGATTTTAGTGGCTAACGTGCTTAGATTGGTTGATTAAATCATATAATTTTCTGGTTTTGTATGCAAGGAATTTTTGCCTAAAAAATATAAATTCCATAACTTTCTCGAGTGTGTTGCAGCTCAAATCAGCAAGCAATAGCTTGCTGATTTTTGCAGATTATCGCCAGGATAAGAGAACATGTTGCCCAAATTACACGCACAACACACCCTCCAACAACTCCTTTTACTGTGGTAACGTTTTCTTCTTCCCGATCTACTCTAAATCATTGTAAAAGCAAGCCCAAGGAGTTGTACCCAAGTGGCTTGCAGTTCCTTTATTTTTGAGTCTTTACTTTGCATGATTTAGTTAGATTTCCTTTCTTTTTCTTTTTAGTTCATAGCTTAGCTAGTTTAATCGTTGATATCTACATGCATGCTTAAAGGAAATTTATCTAGAGTAGATCCAACATAACTAATTAGCTTAGAGCCCGTGGAGGCATTGTGGTTTTCCTTTTCTACTTCTCATTCAGTAATCTTTCCATGCAATCTCTAATTGTTAAATCTTAATCCAACACACATGCATCAAATAACTGGTTAATTAATATTTCATTTCAGTCATTTACTTCACATGCAGTAATCGCTCTTAGATCTATATTTTAATACATGCACGCAAGTATTGGTATCTCCAAGTGATAATTAACCATTTTAAATTTCCGCAAGTTATATGTTTTGCCTTATGTTCAATATGCGATCTAATCTTTTATAAGCAATTTAACTTGCAATCTAGTGCTTCAAAGGCTTTAGCCTTCACAATCGACACCTTCAGTTCTTAATAAATCAACATTTAAGAATTTATTTTGCAATTCCATTGTTTAAAGGCATCAACCTTCTTATCTTTCAGTTTCAACATTTTTGCATTATTGGGCAAGCTTCAAGCATTCAGACACTTTGCAACACTTAGCTCGTAGGTCTAAAATACACTAATTAGACTTAATAGGGCACCTTAACTCACCATCTTCGCCATTTAAAACGGGGTCGGAGGAAGGCAACGGAAGGTGCTAGGCCGGGGACGGTCTCACGGCTCGCGACGTCCTTTCCGGGAGTACTCTGATCTTAGGGATGACCTGTGAAGCTAGGGTAGGCCTTGTTGCCTCACTTCTTGAGCATCCAATAGTCACTTGGTAACTGGGGGAGGAGAGTTTTGGTTGACACCTAGATAGGGCTAAAATTAATCTCACACTAATCACTTAACTTAATCCTTATTCTACAACATCTGCAATACAATTACACACTTGCAAGCTCACTGATCTCACTGTATTTCAAATTACATGCAAGTTACCTTTTGTGTGTTGTAGAATAATTGCTTAAGTGGTTATATCTCTGGTCTGGAATACTTCATTTTTCAAGCTTTTCATCTATCCTGTATCCCTATATCTTTGGTGTGATCCTTCAAGAAGTGCGCATCCACCTGGAGGCATTCTCTTGACTGGGTCTTGAGTGCTTTGCGTCTTTTTCCATTGATAAGCAGTCCAACGGAATTCTATCTGTTGTGAGCATGCTTGGCTTGATGTGTTGATGGTTGTTCCTCTTTGAATATCTTCTTTTCCTGCACATTTCAAGCACCTGTTAATATCTTGTATCTAATCTAGTTTAGCTTGTATATCTCATATATCTCTTTGTATCTAAGTTGTATCTATCTTTTTGTGTCTTTGTAACTTGTAATTAATTTGTAACAGACATCCCCTTAACTTAGCTGACCCCATTGCCCAATCTTAGGCACTAGTCTTAGTTGCCCTAGGAAAAGGTCTAATTTTCATACTTAGATAATTGCATCTTGCACTTGCTGATTGAAATCATAGGCTAGTCTCCCCTTGACCACCTAACTAATTAAAACCAACTCCTAGAACACTTAATCATAAATCTCATCTAGTAACTAGGGTCTACCTCCCTTGGTTTCCCTAGGATTTAGCCTAGACGGAAGAGGTTCAAGTCAAAGTGACATCGTGGACTTTGAACCTAGGCATTGTGCCTTCGAGGACACACTAAGTGAGCAGGACTTAACTCACGTTTGCAAGTGTGTATAAGGACGACAACAGGCCCTAAACAACATTTTTAGGGCTTGCCACAGTCAGATAGTTGATAAAGTCAAAGTCTGACAACAACATGTGCAGTCCTCGGATAGACCTTTCCAACAGGCTATCGTGTGCCTAAAACAAAGATTGTATGCAAAAGTTATGACCTCGTGAAGTTGATGTATTAACTTACCCCAACGGGGCTCACATGACTTTTGGCGCTTCATCTCCTAGGGTTAGGTTTTGGGATGTCTAGGGTTTTGGAATTCATGTTTATTGTAAAAAGGCCTTCAAAGCGTCATTGTACTCATCTTCTTGCGAATGAGCGTAACCGTCACATCTCTTCTTAGAGATAAGGTGCCACCATTCCAACAAGCTTGTTTTCCGCTGCATTTTACAGTTTCAACTTATTTCCTTATTGAATAGAAACCGGTTTTACTGTATCTCTGTTATTCTGTGTTAAGCATCTTTTAATAATAATCTGCATTCTTTTCGTTCTGCTCATAAAATCCGGATCACCATCCTCCAAATTATCCTCCTCTGGATTGTTGTGCCAACGCCTCAAGTTTTTATCTATCCGTTCCTCCTCATAGTAATGGGACAACAATCACAAGTTGTAATGAACATAGACCAAGCTCTCTGCCCGATTTACATTCAATCTGTTCCTTTTAATGCTATGGATGAAACTATAGGTGCTCCAACACTTCTTTGCAGAAGAAGTGTTCACCACATGTGAAAGCACCCGTATTGCCAAACGTTGCAGCTGTGGGGTAGCACCGCCATGCATGTTCCACCATGTTATCCCCTATCCTAGGGATAACTAAGGAGATCATGTCTCGAGGCCCACCAGTCCTAGACATGGAGTGCCGAGAGCCGGATGACTTGAGCATGGCCTTGGAGGGCCCCTTTTTTCTTTAGTGCAACATATCTATCAACAACAGTAACATCCATCCCACCAGCCTGGTCCTGAAGTAGCAGTAAGTCTTGCTCCATGAGGTAATGAGTCCGGGTATCATGGTATGTGTCACTCTGATTATTCCAGCACTTGAATATGTTGCACTGAATTCTCCTTCATTTCATAACGTTTGCTTGGAAATTATGCTCTTTAACTTTTTCGTACTTGGAAGGGTGACATGATGCCTTAGCAAATTGATCTCCATTTAGGATGGGTTTCCACTGGGTGGGTCTATGAAAGGTCATCGTCCATTCCCTCCATACTTACCACTTTCCATCTTTACTCCTCTCATTTTCCCCTACCATTGTTCGGGCATTGGGTTTGCCACACTAGGAAGGGTTGTACCTTGCCTTGTGGGAAGAATTGTTGAATTTTCACTATGCTAGGCTCAAGCATGAGGTTTATTTCATTTAGCATGTACTTGAACCATAAACAAATGCAGCGACACCATACACAAGTGCTGCAATAACCAAGATCACAAGAAGAAATACCATGCACAAGGACACAAGAAATATCCTGGGAAACCCTTCTACTCAAGG
>JASDQU010027324.1:9444-29428 GCA_032191745.1 Picea mariana
GTTGGTTCTGCATTTGGCATACTCATGTCAGTGGTGCCTTACCACATATTTGCAACTTTGTGGTGCAATTTCTTTTTATTTATTGCTAATTGTTGGTTCCTGTGAGCACATAGATTGAACATATAATATTCTTATCCATCTTCCATCAGTTTGTTAGATCAGACGATATAACGAGGATGAGCTGCAATGGCTGCCGATTCCGGAGCAAGGCGTGTAGCGAATCATGCATTCTGAGGCCGTGCCTCGGGACCTATCGAACCGCATTAATTGAATAAAATATTGTCGGTTAAAGATGCAGGGGGAAGGGTTCATTGGATAGAATAAGGAAGGTGTAATGCATTGTTTCTTTGGGACCATGGTGTGAAAAACGGAGGCACATCGACAATCGGGTTTCAGAGTTTAGAAACACCCAATGCATAAACAAAACAATTATTGCCGAAATGTGAAACGAGGCTTATTCGAATTTGGGGTTTGGTATTTACAAATACCCAACGTAAAACAACTATGCCCGAAATGCGAAATGCTATCATGCTTTGGGCCCACAACTTCGGTTTCGGAGTTTTGGAAACTAAATAACTCCTTGCACTCCAACAAACAAGTCTCGAATGCGAAATAGCAACCTTTTACTTAATGTGTTTTTTTAAATCGCATACTCCACAAATAAACTCTGGTTCGTAATCAGTAAAATCAAATATTTACCGTGTTTTGTCAAATTGAAATCAATATAGCAAATGAAGAAATAAAACGAGTTTACAAACTCAATAAAAACAAAATATAAACAGAGAGAATACCTCTAAAATGCACAATGGCGACTTCAATTCAAAATGTTTTTCAAGATATCTCAATTACAATTCATTTATGGTATTTATATAGAAACATGAATTCAAAAGTTGCCCCTTCAATCTTCTAAAATATTTAATCAAGGCGGTGTTGGTGTCTGGTTTCCTTGAAAGGTTAAGGCAGCCACCGTTTAAGGTAATGTAAGACAAAATTGTAATCGGTGGTTAATCTTTGAGTCTTGAAGGGTCAAGACGGCCACCGATGCACCGTTCACACAGGCGGTGAAATGATTACTTTCTGACATACTCCCTCTTAATCATTTCAAAGCCAAACAAACTAAAACAAGTAAAACAAAATTGTTGTAAACAATGCATTACAGCTTGCAGACCCCAATATTTCTTCTATGGATTTTAAACAATTCATTTCCCAAAGGCTTCGTAAATATGTCTGCAAATTGTTCTTCAGATCTGCAGAACTGAACAAAAATTTCTTTGCCATTTATCGGCTCTCGAATGAAATGATACCTTGTATCAATATGCTTACTCTGTTTGTGAAAAACGTGATTCTTTGACAGTGCAATGGCAGATTTATTGTCATAGACAATTTGAGTTGCATCATTCTGGTCATGCAACAATTCATTCAAGACCCTTCTCATCCACACAGCTTGACATGCAGTTGCAGCTATTGCAACATACTCTGCCTCAGTAGAAGATAGAGTTACAATGGGTTGTTTCTTTGATGCCCATGCCACTGCTCCAGATCCAAGACTGAACACATAACCAGATGTGATCTTCCTATCATCAATAGAACTTGCAAAATCACTATCAGTATATCCGATCAGCTCAAATTTGAAGCTTGATGTGTATCGGATACCAAAATCAATTGTGCCAACAATGTATCTCAGGATCCTCTTTCCTGCTTGCCAATGAGTACTATTCGGAGTCTCCATGAACCTGGAAATCAAACTTACAGAAAACAAAATATCAGGTCTAGTTGTTGTTAAGTACATAAGGCTTCCAACCAGCCTCTTATACAGAGTTGGATCAACATATGATCCCTCATCATACTTGCTCAGTTTAATACCAATTGCCATTGGTGTTGTAGTTGGCTTGCAATTCAACATTCTAAACCTTTTCAGCACTTCATTTGCATAGTTAGTTTGACAAATGAAAATGCCATCATCAAATTGATCCACTTCAATTCCAAGAAAATACTTCATCAATCCTAAATCATTCAACTCAAACTCTGTTTTCA
Source organism: Picea mariana (assembly GCA_032191745.1). Classification (NCBI taxonomy): domain Eukaryota; kingdom Viridiplantae; phylum Streptophyta; class Pinopsida; order Pinales; family Pinaceae; genus Picea; species Picea mariana. The sequence continues at coordinate 11,479 of JASDQU010027324.1, forward strand.
TGGAATTTTTAAAATCATCTACAAATAGATCTCCAATAAAAATCAGGTCATCAACATACAAACAAACAATCAAAATTTTACCTTTCCGGTTTACCTTTGTATACAGAGTTGGTTCACTTGGACTTTTGCTGAATCCAACACTGATCAGATATTCATCAATCCTGCTATACCAAACTCTGGATGCCTGCTTCAATCCATATAATGATTTCCTTAACTTGTAAACTTTATCTTTGTGTTTATCAATCTCATAACCCGGAGGTTGTCTTACATAAACCTCTTCTTCCAAATATCCATTCAAGAATGCAGACTTGATGTCCATCTGATGCATGATCCATCTTTTTTGAGCTGCAATAGCTAACACCATTCTCACAGTGTCAATTCTAGCTACAGGAGAAAATATTTCATTGTAATCAATACCAGGTTGTTGACTAAACCCTTGAGCTACAAGTCTTGCCTTGTACTTTTCAACTTCACCTTTTGCATTCAACTTAGTCTTATAAACCCACTTAACACCAATGCTCTTCTTACCTTCAAGTAAATCGACAAGATCCCAAGTGTTATTTATTTCAATGGAATCAATCTCCTCATCCATTGCTTTTATCCATACATCCTCTTTAGTAGCTTCATTAAAACTTACAGGATCACATGCCATTAATGCAAAATTTGAAATTTGATCTACTTCTTCATTCTGATCATATAATTCTCTTAAGCGTCTAGTCTTCTGACCTTTAAATCTGTTTTTCATTGAAGCTAAAGTAGGATTCGATTCACTACTTACCTGTGAATCTGATTGATGTCCGCCATGTCCAGATGGCTCACCACGCTCATAAGTTCTGGGCGTTCTAAATTGAGATGGGTTGATATCTGGTGCTTCCCTTATAGGAATTCTCACTGTAGGCGTATGTGCATGTGGAACCATCTGTCTATCTCCTTCAGCCTGCTCAGCTCTATCATCATCTTCACAGGGTAACACGGCTCCCTCTGAAATTGATTTGTCAATACTTCCATCCCAGGCTTCACCTTCTTTAAATTGAACATCTCTGTTGATTACATGCTTCTTGGTGATGGGATTGTAGAGTTTATATGCCCTAGACTCTTCACTGTATCCAACAAAGATACATTTCTCGATTATGTCATCCAACTTCCTCCTCATTTCTGCAGGTACATGCGCAAATGCAACACATCCAAAAATTATGAAATGAGAAACATTGCAAGGCTTACCATCCCAGGCTTCCTGAGGTACACAATCCCTCACGGTCTTGGTTGGACTTCTATTTGAGATAAAAATAGAGCAAAGAACTGTATCTCCCCAATATTCATTTGAAAGATGATTTTCTTTCAACATGCTTCGATCCATGTCCATGATAGTCTGATTCTTCCTTTCAGGCACTCCATTCTGTTGTGGAGTATATCGAGCAGTAAATTGCTTTTTAATTCCATGAAGATCGCAAAATTCAATGAATTCATTAAGTTTGTATTCACCTCCTCTGTCAGACCTTAAGATTTTAATGGTTTGACCACTCTCATTCTCAACCATAGACTTAAACTTCTTAAAAACATCAAAGGCTTCAGATTTCTGCTTCAACAAATACAAGCAAGTCTTCCTACCAAAATCATCAATAAAAGTCACAAAATAAACACAACCATTCAAAGAATGTGTTTGCATAGGTCCACACAAATCCGTGTGGACAATTTCCAATGGAGCTTTTTCTCTGTAGGAAACACCTGAAACAAATTTCTCTCTGTGATGCTTCCCAAGTATACAACTCTCACAAGAGCTTGTAGGTTGTTGAATACAGGGCAACCCCTTTACCATTTGCTTCTTCTGTAACAGATCTAAGCCAACAAAATGTAAATGACCATATCTCAAATGCCATAACCAAGATTCATCTAAGCTTCCAGCTTTATAAGCATTCAAAGAACCACTCAAATCATTTCTCATAACAAGTGGAAACAGTCTATTCTTGGTCATCTCTACTCTTGCAATCAACTATTTGCTGGGAAATTTATCATAGATTGTACATACCTTGTTCTTGACGAACACTCTGTACTTTTTCTCCAACAGTTGTCCAACACTAATAAGATTGCATTTTAAACCAGGAACAAAATAAACATCATCAATATTTCTTCTCTGATTATTCTTAGTGTAGACTGGAACTACACCTTTACCATTAACTGTAACCTTACAGTCATTTGCCAGTTTTACTTCAGACTGAATACTAGTATCAATAGAAGAAAATAAATCCTTATTACCAGTCATATGGTTACTGCAACCACTATCCAAAAATGAAATATCATTAGCACTTTCCTGAGTGACAATACAAGTCAAAAACACAGGATTTTGATCATCCACAGACTCATTTGTGATATGTGCAGACTACTTTCCAGCATTTTCCTGCTTCTTCCAACATTTGTTAGAAAAATGCCCAAATTTCTTACAATAATAACATTGTACTTTAGTTTTATCATACCTCTGATTTTCTTGCTGCCATAGTTTGTTGCTGCTCCCTCTTAAATTAGGAGGATTCTACTGGGACTTCTTCTTAGACTTTGATTCAGCTCTGTAGTCCCTTGGACCAGAAAATCGATCTCCTCTTCCACGAGTATGAAACCTTCCTCTGCCTTTGCCTCTAGTAACATGCAGTTGGGATTTGAAAGCATGCTCCATTGATCCTTCATCATATCTAGATATCCTAGATTCATGAGAAACAAGAGGACCAGTTAACTCATCAATTTGCATTAGACTTAGATCCTTAAATTCCTCTATGGGAACAACAACAGGCTCAAACTTCTTGGGTAAACTTCTCAGCACTTTCTCAATAACTCTTTTATTCTCAACATCATCTCCATATTGCCTGAGTTGGTTCACAACACTCATTACTTGAGTCATGAAAGTATCAACACTTTCATTATCCTTCATCTTCAGATTTTCGAAATCCCTTCTTAAATTCTGCAACTTGATTGTCTTCACCTTGGACACACCTTGATAACAGGTTTCAAGAATGTCCCAAGCCATCTTCGAAGATGCAGCACTAGAAATCTTCGTAAAAATGGATTCATTTAATCCTTGTTGGATTAATCCAAGAGCTTTATTATCCTTCATGTTTTCCTTCAGCAAAACACGGTTAGCATTAGACAGAGCCAATTTTTCTGCAGCATCAGCTGGCTCGGCATAACCATCAATAACATAAGTCCACAAATCTTGAGAATGCAAAATCGTCCTCATCCAAATATAACAGGAATCATATGACTTCTCACTCAGTACAGGAACCTGCACCTGACAAGAGCTACTACCAGACACAACCATTTATAAAAATTTGAAAGAAATTAAATAAACCTTCACGGAGAAAAATAAGAAGGTGAAATTGGCACCAACAGGAACAATCTGCAATGAACTAAGTAATAGCAGAATAGACTACAGGCTTTGATACCATATCTGAAAAACAGAGGCACATCAACAATCCGGTTTCGGTGTTTAGAAACACCCAGTGCATAAACAAAACAATTATTGCCGAAATGCGAAACGAGGCTTATTCGAATTCGGGGTTCAACATTTACACATACCCAAAGTAAAACAACTATGCCCAAAATGTGAAATGATATCACGCTTTGGGCCCACAACTTCGGTTTCAGAGTTTTGAAAACTAAATAACTCTATGCACTCCAACAAACAAGTCCCGAATGTGAAATATCAACCTTTTACTTAATGTGTTTTTTAAAATCACGTGCTGCACAAATAAAATTCGGTTCGTAATCGGTAAAATCAAATATTTACTATGTTTTTTCAAATTGAAATCAATATAGCGAATGAAGAAATAAAACGAGTTTACAAACTCAATAAAAACAAAATATAAACGGAGAGAATACCTCCGAAATGCACAATGGCGACTTCAATTCAAAATGTTTTTCAAGATATCTCAATTACAATTCGTTTCTGGTATTTATACAAAAAAATGAATTCAAAAGTTGCCCCTTCGATCTTCTAAAATATTTAATCAAGGCGGTGTTGGTGTCTGGTTGCCTTGAAAGGTTAAGGCGGCCACTGTTTAAGGTAATGTAAGACAAAATTATAATTGATGGTTAATCTTTGAGTCTTGAAGGGTCAAGACGGCCACCGATGCACCGTTTACACAGGAGGTGAAATGATTACTTTCTAACACATGGTACCATCGATAACGACTAAGGAAGTCACCCCTCCTTCCTTAATACCCGAATCATTTAGCCAATGTAGAATCTGAACCATTTAGGTAGGTCGGCCTACCAACTTGACCCCTCAATGTCATGATTCGTGTTGAGAGAATTGAATCCCTGATTTGCTAACCAATGATGCCCACAATTCATCGAGAATCTGAAGACTGTTCATTTGTGTTTGAGGCTCACCCCTACCCCCCAACAAATTGTTTTCCCTCTCTCCTTGGGGTCTCCTCCCATCAATAGGTACATAGGAGTGAGTGGTAATGCTTGTTGTACCAATTTTTTTCTACTTTGAGAAAGGGATCCCCCATACTATGCACATTGAGGTTGCAAACATGTATTGGGTTGATATTCTGATATGCATCTCCAGATTTCAAAGCAGTTATACTCACAAACCCATCTTAATCCAGTCGGATATGCAGCTGGAGATTGCATATTTCAATTTTGAATATAACCTGACCCAATTTTCTTCCATATGCATCTCTGAATTTCATAAACACATATTAAACCCGAATGCAAACCAGCCTGTGGCGGTTTCTATGTTCAATCCACCCTCTAGTTTCAGTGCACTGCTATACTATATGTTTTGTAAAAAGTTCCTTTATTTCAATTGTAAAATATAGGAGAGAAATAGTACTGACGGGAGCCTTCTAAAGCTGCACGTGTCTATCTGATATTTCGTCCATCTTTCATACCACGATTTTGCATGGGAAGTATGTGGGTGACTGGCTCCGGCTTTATCACTGCTATGACTCTCGCTTGCATTGCTATCAACTAGTTTTACTTCCTCATGTTGCTAGTGGTCCGTTCTTTTTGTCCTTCTGGCCTATCAGGTGTTTTCAGGGTTGTTGGTGGGGGAGTAAGCTTCGTGTGCGCAAGGGAGTATGGTTTGGAGAGCGGGTGTGAGATATGGACTGTGCATCCAAGCAAGAATGTTACCTATATGGAATGTGCATCCAAGCAAGAATGTTACACAAGTGTCGTACCTGTTATAACCCTAATTTGCACCATACATGCTTACCTAGCATCAGGCCATCTCAGATCCCTTCTTTGCCAAAGTTCTGCTGAACAACTCTTTAAAAAACCTCTTTTATAAGGGCCCACATGCCCTACTCCATTACTACATGCGTGTACACGCTAGCTGACCTAAAACAGCCTGCGTGGACCTACAAAAGCATGAAAAAAGGAAAGTTATCGACGAAACACACAGCTTTGGGTGAGTTAACTGAAACTCTCGGCCATGCATGGCCGAGGGTTCATCCAAATACCTAACTTCTTCTAGCCTATAAAAGAAGGGTTAGGAGTCCCATTTGGAAGAGGAGAATAAGAGTAAAGAAACTCTACCCAATTGCACATTCCCATTGTCCCAACCCTTTAGCCATCCTTGTGCAAAGAGAGATACAAATCAAAGAAGTTGGAGGACATTTGAAGAGGAGCCTAGGATCAGGATTCGTAGAGCAGTGGCCAGTCTCGACATTGTAAGTTGATTCATTAAAGTTAATAATAAAGAAATGCTTTTCCCATCCCACTATATGAGTTCTTCAAAGTTTAGTGAATATATGTTTGAATCTCTAACCCATTAATCTGTAGAACAAATGCATGTAGAGTTTGTTGCTTTTTTTGTACGCAGGTCAGCCTTGGGAGGATAGCTGCTAACAAGCGATCAAGCGTGAAGAAGGATCGACATCGAACGTTCGGAACAAGGTATGTTCGTTTAACTATGTATTTGCTTGAAAGAAATGGGGATTAGGTCTGGGACGAAGGTAGAAAGTAGGATTCTTTCGGTCTTATCTGCATGCATAATATAACCCTAAATGCTATTCCGTAGGGGGATTTCCCACCACAACAGTACCCACAAAGCATGATTTAAGTAGGATTTTCCATCTTTTTAGCCAAAGTAAGACCTTCATCAAGCAACAAAAAAGTTGTCCCTTGGAGCAGCTTGAATGAGCTACTACCTTCGTCATAGTTGTTCTCCCTCCACGATGGCATGAACATTTTCCATTTACACGCAAGGATTTACTATGATTTCGATAGAAAGAGGTTCAGGCTGGAAGTTTTGGGGAAAAACGGGGGGAAAACGAGTGTTGTATCTTCCCGGAAACCCTCCAACGAATTTACCTCTTTTATATCTGAGCATTTGAGGGTTGCAGGATTCATTCAGGACTATCATCTAGAGGTAAGCGACATGCTCATTTACTGAACTTGGACTCCATGAGATTTTGTTACTATGGATTGGTAGGAATGGCACTTTTGCTTTAGTTTCAGAAATGTAGTATGTTCTTTAGGTCCATTGTCGTAATGCAAATGGATGAGTTAGAGAATTTCAAGCCACAAAAACAATTATCACATACTATGTCTCTGGATTCCAATGTATCTGCATAGCAAAACACATGAATTGTGTATTCAGATATAGATGGGCATGTTTACAAAGTAAAAAGGAGTAATTATGCAACAGACAATGGATATGATTTAAAAAGTGGCATTCAGGTCACTGAACCAGAGGCTCCTTTTGCCAAAAAATTGTTTGGAAGAATTGGGTTTGGTAGGTTAAGCTTAATTCAGGATCTTCTTTTTTAGCAGTGGCCAAGAAGAGGACCGTGAGGCCTAAAGGAGCTGGGGACGAGGACGAGAATAACTAAAGGAAGAATTGGAAGCAGGGGAATAGTGTGGAAGGAGCGTGGATGGCGCCTAATGCTTGGCCCTAGAAAGAAATGGTCCAGAGCTATACTGACTCAGGCTCTCAGAGCATCGGGCATGAAGATGCATTAGCAGAGATAGTCAGTTGACCTCAGCATGGCATTCCTGCAAACAGTGAAGTCCAAATGAGGTAAGTACCATGTAAATGTTTTTTCACTCACCCAATAAATTTATTTACTGTAAAACGACCATCAAAGTGAAACGTTTTTAAATTTATTTACTGTAAAACGACCATCAAAGTGAAATGTTTTGAAAGGGAAATCTTTAGTAATAAAAAGAGAACCTTCAAAAATTGTTGAGACCTTCAAAAATTGTTGCAAATTAAAGAAGAAAACCTGACCTATTTAAAGAAGCAAACCTGACCTGTTGTCTTTATTTTGCAGATTAAAGAACAAGGGATACACACATGAACGGATGCAGGGATACGCAGATTAAGGGAGTATTTATGGAATGGATGATTCACTGGACTCACCACCATTGAGTGACACGAATCTTGACACTAATCTTGCATGGTTCTCAACCTCATCCGCTGGCACGTAACCGTAGTGAAGAACCTCACCCTAATGAAGAAGGGGAGTGAAAACATTAAATGTTTACTAACTAATGCTATCTTTGAAGATAGCATTAGTTCACGTGAAGATACTTACACCTTAAAGTGGTTATCATTTATATTTTTCAAACGAAAAACTTTGCATATCTCCTCCCTATGCCTCCCTATGCCTCGGGAAGAGGCCAAATAAGAGCACAATTTGAAAAAATACGTTAAAAAATCAAACTTGAGTTTGGAAATGGCATAAAACTTTGAAAACTTTGGTTTAAAATGGTTCGTACAACTTTGGTATAAGGGCACAACTAATAGACTATCTAAAAACCGTTTACTAAGAGTCCCAGCCCGAAGTACAGCCCGAAGTACAGGGACTAATAATTAATTGATGATATCAAACTCCAATTAAATTCAATAGCTTATATAACATAAGCTAGAAGTGGCAAGGTAATTTGAACGATAGATTTGTGCCTCCGACCACATTATACGAGCAACACTAGGACATGGGACATGTCACATGCGTTTACTTACGTATCGAAGTCTCCTTTCTCCACATCATACCTTCATTGGCTACACACATTGAGATGTTTGTGATTTGTATTCATTGTTTATACCATTCTATCTTCTTCAACACGATTATTAAGTCTAGTATCAAGCTTGGTTTCCACCTCCTTTTCTTTTGCTAGAAGAATTAATCATCACTCTATTACACCCAATACATGCTTATAATATTTTTATGTAGTAATAGAGGAGGAACTAATCATCACTATGTTATCATCCTCTACATGCTTATAATATTTTTATGGAGTGATGGACGAGTAACTAATCATCAGTTTGTTATCATCCTCTACATGATTATAATATTTTTATGCAGTAATGGAGGAGGAACTAATCATCACTATCATCCTCTACATGCTTATAATATTTTTATGGACATTATAATAAAAAATTCCAAACAAATAATCACACTTTGTTTTATATTTAACATTGGAATACGAATGTCTTGTCACACTACACAAGCTACAAAGTCTTTCTTTAAACAATCACACGTTATTTTATATTTAACATTGGTATACAAATATCTTGTCACACTACACAAGCTATGAAGTCTTTCTTTAAGAAAAAATCATAAATAAAAATATTTATAATCCACCCACATAATATTATATTAATTTTTTTTTAAGATAAGTCTTCCAAATACCCACACATAAAATTAGAATTTTTTTAAAAGAGTCCAATGTCATCAAAATAGTGTGAAAACTACATGACACGACAATCCACAGCACTTAATTTCATTTTTATATTATTAAAAATATTAATTTAGAAAATCTCACCGAAGATATTGGTGTAAACATGGATTTGGTTTTTATATGACTTTAGTTTTGTGGAAAGAAACGATTAAGGTCGAAAAGACATGTGAACTCTTGGGTTGAAGATTTTGTCATACCTCTGCAGTCCATGTCAAAGCTCTTAAAAAAGAGCCTTATTCGTCTGAATACGTGTCAAATCCATAGGAAAATGGGATTCACCCCACAAATAATCATTTTAATAGGTGATGGGCGACCAAGGTCACTACTTTAGAGTTGGACATCTTGTCCTTTCATTGAATGCAACTTGAAGTGCATATGGAATTGTCCATAGTAGAGGTGAAAGTAATCTCTTTTCATATTAATTGCAGAATGCACCTAAACTAGGGCTGAAGGGTTTAACGTCTATATATTTGTCTCTGCACGAAGAAACGATTGAGGTTGACGAGACAATTTGTCGGATTTAGCATCTTGTCCTCTACTTGCAGTCCATACTCTGTATACCTCTGCACTCCATGTGAATGCTCTTAAAAAAGCACTGTATTTGAATATGTGTCGAAGTCCATAGGAAAATGAGTGTTCACCCCACAAACAATTCCGTACTCTATATACCTGTGCACCTGTGCACTCCATGTGAAAGCGCCGTATTTGATGCTGACAAGACATGTGAGTCCAAACTTCGAAGCTGCTTTTAGGTTGGCGTGCCTCACACGGCAGAGAGTCTTGTCGTTTGCTTGCACTCCATACTCTGTACACTGCAGTCCATGTGGGACGTATTTTCATTTTCAAGACATATTTGACTGTAGGTTTTAAATATACTTTGTATTTTCATTTTCAAAACATATTTGACTGTATAAAACGTACAACGTGACTTGTAAAACATATTTTACTGTAGGTTTTAAATATAAAACGTACTTTAGTTCATTCGGATCCGACCACTTCGTACACGATGCAACATGCGCTGCTGTCGCCCTGAACATATTTGACTGGGCATTAATTATCCAAAATTCTATGTATTTTGATTTGTGATAAAATTTATGATAAAATTAATATTATTTTAATTTGTGATAAAAACATGATGATTGAGAAAGATTTAATCCAATTCCATATTTACTTTCTAGTTACACATTTTGTACTTTTGACTAAAATATTTTAACTTTATACAACGATTCAAATTATGATCGATATACATGTTATACAACTATTCAAATTATGACATATTTACTTTCTAGTTACACATTTGTACTTTTGACTAAAATATATCAACTTTATACAACGATTCAAATTATGATAGATATACATGTTATACAACTATTCAAATTATGATATATATTATGCTCATGTAAAAGTTTTCAAAACGATATATACATACTATTTATTAAGTTTGTACAAAATGGAAAAAATTATATATTGTATAGGAAGTTTTAAAGGATTGAAAGTCAAGATGTTTACGATGTTTTTAAAAATTTTAAAAATATATTTAAAATAAATAATTTATATTTATAAAAATTATATAATGCAGAGGAGGTGTTTTCAGGATGGAGAGTCAAGATACTTACGATGAGACTTTATTGATGAAAGATAAAGTAACAGTAATTGGAGAGTATAGTGATGTACCCGGATTGAAGTCGGGAGGTGGAGAAAAACATATGAACCCAATTCCGTATTTGCATTCCAATTGGATTTTTCTTTTAATAATCAAATACAGCGTTTCAAGTTCCATCAGTCCTTCATATGCCCCACATTTTGGCAGCGCATGACGCGGTAGAGCATCTTGTCCTTACTACTTCATATTTTTGTCGTCATTACATGTGCCAGTGCCGGTTCATATTTTGTCGTTTTGCACATATGAAGGTCAGCTGTCCAGGCCCACCCACTGTACACACCATATTCACTTCACCGAGACACACGCAGATATGGATCGTTTTGGAAAACGCATTGAAACCCGAGTCAGAGAGAGCACCCGCTACATTGTATTGGCGAGTCGAAATATAGATCACTCCAGGGTTTAATGTCTTATGACTTTATGGGTGGAGTCAATTCACGGTACAATGAGGAAAAAGTGGAGAGAATGTATCTGGACTACAATTCCATAACCATCCATTGAAGACAAGGACCGGATGCAGACAGCGTAAGAGATGTAACAACGGAAAAGTAGGTTTGAATGGGTGCAGCTCACGGCCAAACACTATTATTTAATGGAAACCAATCAAGGACTGTATGCTAAACAGCTGTAGTAAAAATAAAACAATTGAATGGACACCAGTGCTCTTTGGGAGTACCTCAGGGACAAGATACTCAAACTGCTAGACCCAAATATGTTGAAGGCAATGGGCGGCGGGCCGTGCCACTAAACACAAAACACGTGGACACATGGTCGGCCACTATGCTTTTAAACGCAAATCACGTGGAAACATTTTGACCAAAGAGGCGAACGGAACATTTCGTTTAATAGGTCATTAGGTGTTTAAGCAATCATAAACCAGTGTTGTTTAACTGTTTTATGAAATGGTTTTTTTCACCGGAATTTGATGATATAAATTTACATGAATCACTATTTTTTTTGTTGTTCAGAATTTAATTTTGATTATAAAAATAAATTCAGCATGTTGAAAAATCTCCAAAACATTCGAAATATACAGATATAATCACTTAAATTAACAAATCTAACAAACAAATGTCCCCAAAAAAAATTATCATTTCATAAAATATTTAACATACAACATCATAAACCAGTAACAAGGAGCGTAACGTTTAATAGATCTACAGACCATCACCCATTTTTTATTTATAAGAATGAATAGACATTCATGATACCATTTTTTAAATATTATATATATATAATAACACATATAAATAATTAACCAATATAAATTACTATTACAATCTTATGTAGTGAAGTAAATCTAAAAGTTAAGTATTTGTGAATAATAACTGAACTTACCCTTTTACAAAATTACAAGCAACTTCCCTGCACTCTCCCCAAGAGAATTGAGGCAACTCCCTTCATACGGTTTTGAATAGTCATAACATTTGTAACATATTGGTACACAACTTAATCATATTGTTTGATTTCATCTTCGTTAATAAATTTAAATTTTCTAAATTGCTTTCAATACAAATTCATTATTTATAATTTATGTACAACCAAATCATCTATTAATTAGATTCAAATTTTATCTAAATTCATGTTTATAATTTATGTACAACTAAATTAAATATTAATTAGACTCAAATTTTATAGTTTATAATATTAATGTTAGTAATTAAAAAAATAGTATCAAAAAGTTTTGGGTCAGATGGTTGGATTGTAGAATTTTTCTTAGTATTTTTTGATCTTTTGGAAAATGAAATTTTGGAGATGGTTGAAGAAACTAGGTTGAAAGATAGGGTCACTGACGCCTTAAATGCTATCTTCCTGGCACTTATTTCTAAGAGTGATAAACCAGAAACCTTTGAAGGATATAGACCAATAGCACTTTGCAATTTGGTGTATAAAATTATTACTAAAATAATTACTAATAGAATAAAAACTGCTTTGTCAATTGGTATCTCAAAGGAACAATTCAGGTTTTTGGAGGGCAGACAAATTACAGATGTCATTGGAGTGGCACAGGAAGCCTTACACAGCATTTTAAGGTAAAAAAATATCAAAGCTCTGGTCCTCAAATTAGATTTGATTAAGGCATATGATAGAGTGGATTGGGGCTTTCTAAGGTTAGTGTTACTACAGGTGGGATTGAGCCTAGAAACCATAGATTGGATTATGGGGTGTGTTACTTCAACAAATTTTGTTGTGTTGGTCAATGGAAGTCCTACCAGATTCTTTAAAAGTTCAAGGGGTTTGAGACAAGGGTGCCCACTGTCCCCTTTACTCTTTCTACTTGTGGTAGAAGGGTTGAGTAGAATCATACATGAACAAGTGAAGGAAAAAAATATAGAAGGTGTCTCAGTGGCAAGAGGGTTAAAAATTACTCACCTGATGTTTGTATATGATGTTATACTTTTTGGGAATGGTAAAATCACAGAATGGACAGTATATAAGAAGGTCTTGGATCTTTTCTACAAAGCGACACGGATGAATTTTAGTTTACAGAAGTCATTAGTGCTGGAAGCGGGTTGGTTAGATGAGGAGATTGAAAGATTGAAAGAGATCATGCCTTTTGAAGTAAAACCTTTAGATGATGGATTTAAGTATCTTGGTGTTTTTCTAAAACCAAACTGTTATAATAAGGCTGATTGGAACTGGCTAGAGAGAAAATTTGAAAAAATAATTTCAAACTGGAGTCACAGGTGGCTATCCTTAGGGGGGAGGGTTACACTTGTAAAAGTTGTATTGGAGAGCATACCTGTGTACTGACTTTCGTTGGAAAAAATACCAAAAAGTCTCTTAAATAGAATTAGGAGGAGAATGTTCAATTTTATGTGGACTGGCAAAAAAGTAAAAGAAGGGATGCATTTGGTTAGTTGGTAAAGGGATGCATTTGGTTAGTTTTTAAAAGATTGCAAAACCAAAAAAGGTAAGAGGTTGGGGCATTAAAAATATCTTTACTTTCGGAAAAGCTTTGGCAGCTAAAACTCTGTAGAGGTGTCTAATGATGGCTGGACTATGGCATGAGGTGATTCATAAAAAATATCCTAAGAAGAAAACTGTTGTTGAATGGTTCATGGTTGTATGGAAAAAATGGAATGGTATTTCAAATAGCTGGAGGGCCCTTACATCATCATTGACTATTATTTCTGAGTGGTTGGTTTGGAAGCCTGGTAATGGAAAGGATATCAGAATTGGAGCCGATCCAATGATTGGATCTCAAAATTATTATAAACCATCAAGGAATCTCATAAATACACTGAAGGCACAAGGTATAGAGTACATTGCACAAGCAAGGGAAAATGATTTGGAGGATACAAGTTATATAAGATGGAAGAAGGCGGTATCTTTAGGACTAGAAGGAGAACAAAAAGAGGAATGGAATATGTTTGTAAGGGGATTAATTGGTTCATGATTTGAATTAAATAATGAGAAAGATTCTTTATTGTGGTCATGGGATACTAAAAGAGGACAAGTAAGTGCCAAACTAGCTTATGATGTACAAGTGATGGAGGATATGGAGGAAGATAAAATTTTCTGGTATAATAATCTTTGGAGGTGGCAGTTACTATACAAAGTCATCATGTTTATTTGGTTAATGTTAGAACAAAAAATTGTTACATGGGAAAATCTGATCAAAAGAGGTATAATTGGGCTTAGTAGATGTGCTTTGTGTAGAAATAGTGAGGAAACAATGTTTCATCTCTTTGTGGAGTGCAAATTTACTAAAAACATCTGGTTTACAATATTAAAGGAACTAAAAATCAATAGTACTTGGGAAGGAGGACAGATTACAGAATGCTTCCAAAACTGGATAAGGAAAGGGGAAAACTGTAAAGAAATCTCTTGCTACATTTGTTGGGAGATTTGGAAACAAAGGAACCTGGTTATATTTGAAGATCATCCTCTATCGATGGTTAGGGTGTGCAACAGAATACTTCAAGGCTTGGGTGAATTAAAAATTGCTCAACCAAATAAGAACGATAGGATTGATAGGCCTCCTATTATTGACTAGGATTTAGCAGTGGGATTCTTTGATGGTGCGTCTCAAGATAGGGGTAATAAATGTGGGTTTGTAGATCTTTTAAAGTGTCCAGTCTTGGGGACACTCAGACTCAAGATGAATTGTGGCAGAGGAACTAATACCAAGGGAAAACTATTAGCTTTGTGGTGTATATTATATTTTGCATGCTATAAAAAGCTATCAAGGTTATAATTGGTAGGGGACTCAAGGATTATAATTGATTGGTTTACTAATGAAAATTATCTACAGGTGGTTACTTTGCAGCCATGGATGTCAAAAATTCAAGTATTGAGAGGGAAGTTTCTACAGCTCAAAGCTCAACACATTTACAAAGAATATAATAAAGAAGTTGATCAGCTCTCAAAAGAAGCATTGCAATTGGGTGAGGATGGAATATTTTATGCAGAGGGAACAAAAATACAAACAGAGACATTTGAAAGATTGGTTATCAGTTAAGAAAATGGTTTTTAAAAAGATGAAGAACTGGTATCTTTTTTGTATGTTGATTTCTGGAAAGTTTAATAGCTGACAGATACTTTTGTAGTTTGTATTCAAGAAGTTTGGTAGTTTTTTGTTGAAAAATGTAAAAAGAACAGATTTATTTTGTGAGGATGGAAAAAAAGGGAACTTAAGCAATGTTTCCAGAAGACAACAATATGTAAAAGCCTTTTTATGTTCACTAATATAAGCATTTTTTTCTATTTGAAAAAAATAAATAAAAAAAGAGTATTATATATCTTCTCAAATAAATATTTTAAAAATTAAGTTAATATATAAAATATATATGTAATAATACATGTATAAATATGTATAAAGGTATTACATTTCATACATGTGCATCTTTATACATTCAACAATATTTATTCATAATATTGATATTTTTTCTTGTATTATTCTTTTCATACTAATAGTTTGGTTTTTATCTAATGTTGCGGGGGAATAATAGAGAAAACATAAATTCTTCTCGAACTTTTTTTATGTTTTTTCTATTATTCCTCCCACATTGGGGGGAATAATAGAGAAAACATAATATGTTTTCACTATTATTCACCCTCATATATGAGAAAATATGGAACTATCATGTTTTCTTTATTATTCCCCCCACCCAAAATATGTTTTCTCTATTATTTCCCCTAGCCCCATATAAGAGGGGGTGGGGGGAATAATAGAGAAAACATGGAATAATAGAGAAACCCCACACCCACCCTCATATTATGTTTTCTCTATTATTTCCCCCATCCCTACCCTCATATTATTTTTTTTCTATTATTCCCCACACCCAAAAAACATAATAATGCTTTCTCTATTATTCCCCCCTCCCATTATGTTTTCTCTTTTATTTCATATGAGGGGGTGGGGGTATTTCAGACCACTATGGTATGTTCTCAACTCAAATCTTTTTCCCATGAGGTAGTGCCTCCACATCTTTAAAGCATGCACTATGACTACCAACTCCAAATCATGAGTTGCATAGTGTCTTTCATGCTCTTTCAACTTCCTTGATTCATAGCACACCACATATCCATTCTAACTAAGGACTCCACCAAGTCCCTCATTACATGCATTAGTGCATACAATTAAATATTTATTTGGATCAGCCAACTCTGAATGCTAGGCAAAATAGATGGTTAGATTTCATCAGTTAGTATGACTTTGACATAAATCATATCAAGGGTAAAGAGAACAAAGTGGTTGATGAACTCAGTGGGAGGGTGCATGAAAGACATGCTACAACCATTAGCATGTACCAGTCATAATTGAAAGATAGAATTCTAGAGGCTGCAAAATCAGATCAGAAATACATAGAGTTAAATGAAAAACTTCAGAAGGGTAATTTATAGCAAAAAGTTGAAGACTATCAGCTGGAAAATGATGAGATTCTTAGATATAGGGGCAGAATTTATGTGCCCAATTCTCGAGAATTGAAGAATTGGATATTGGGAGAAATGCATAATGTGCTTTATGCTGGACACCCAGGTTACCAGAAAACTATTGCAACTGTCAAGAGCCAATACTATTGGTCATGTATGAAGAAAGAGGTTGTTGATTTCATTGCCAGATGTTTGGCATGTCAAAAAGTCAAGGCTAAGCATAGACACCCAACTTTCTTGCTACAACCATTGCCCATTCTTGAGTGAAAGTGGGAAGTGGTAACAATGGATTTTATTACTAAGCTACCCAGAACCAACAAGCAACATGATTATGTCATGGTGGTGGTTGACAAGCTTACCAAAGCTGCCCATTTTGTTCTAGTAAAGTTTACTCACAAGGAAGCTAACATAGATTATGTTTATCTGAAAGAAATAGATCAATTGCATGGAATGCCCAAGACAATTGTGTTTGACAGAGATCCAAAATTTAGTTCAAATTTTTGGAAGGGATTTGGAACAAATCTACAATTTAGCACAACTTATCATCTAGCATCAGATGGGTAGACAGAAAGAGTGAATCAGATAATAGAAGATATGCTAAGGATGTATGTAATGGATAAACTGATCCAGGTGGATATCGGTGGCCACCCACCTTTTCCAAATGGCTGAAAACAATTTTCTGGCAATTTTGGCAATTCACTATTTTTAGCAGGTTTTAACTTCCAAGGCCATTTTGAGGGCCCAAATGAAGGTTTTTTTTTTAGATTAAGGTTCTCAATAATAGCCAGAAGAATGATTGAGCCTCCAAAGTGAATCTCCTCAATGATACCTTTCCAACGAGCTATTATATGCCTAAAACGGAGATCGTATGCAAAAGTTACGACCCTGGGAAGTTGATGTACTAACTTACCCAAACAGGGCCCACATGACTTTTGGTGCTTCATCTCCTAGGGTTAGGTTTTTGGATGTCTAGGGTTTTTGGAATTCCTGTTTATTGTAAAAAGGCCTTTAGAGCCTCATTGTAATCATCTTCTTGCAAATGCGAGTAGATGTCACATCTCTTCTCAGAGATAAGCTGCCACCATTCTATCGAGTCTCTTACAGTCTCTGTACATTTATTTCATTAATAGAAATCGTGTGTTACTGTATATCTGTGTTTATGGTTGCATCTCTAATATATTTCTGTTATATTATTGAATATCTACGATATCTCTATGCATTTCTTTATTATATCTCCGCTCTCATTTCGTGCCGAAAATAATCCGGATCAGTGGTATCAGAGCAGGCTGCTCTTGATCGTTTTTACAGTGCATGTCCCCGACGAGGTCCGAGTATAGCAAGTTGGGTCTTGATCTTGTCTCTCTTGAAGACAATCACTCTCGCACACCCAAGAAACCCTCAATGGCGGAAGAAAATAAAAATGATGGAGCAGACGATCCTATCAATCTGTTGCTTGAGCAAGCTCTCACGCGACAAAGGGACGAAATGATGGAGAATTTTTCCCACATTCTTCAACGTCTGTCGATAGCATCATGTGCATTTTCATCAAGTGGCCACTTTGGAGGCACCTCACCTTTCAAGGTACAAGTTAACTTTGATATTTCTGTATTTGAAGGACAGATAGATGTAGATGCCCTAGATAAATGGTTAAATCTGCTAGAAGGTTATTTCTCTGTTCATAATTTTTTCGACAAGGAAAAGATCACCTTCGCACTCCTT
>JASDQU010027324.1:29528-50969 GCA_032191745.1 Picea mariana
CAACCAGAAGAACCAACAGATTCAAAAGAGGGGGAGTGCCTTTTTCATTCACAGATGTGGGTGAAGGGGACCCCGCTGCATTTTATTGTTGATAGCGGAAGCCAGAAGAACCTCATCTTAGCAGAGGTCGTCAACCAGTTGGGATTGTCGACAACACCACACCCGTAGCCATACAACATTGGGTGGCTTCACCAAGGACGAGATCTCCATGTCAGCCAACAATTTCAATTGTCATACGACATCCAAGCCTTCAAGGATGAGGTATTATGTGATGTTGCCCCACTGGATGTCTGTGATGTTCTCTTGGGCCAGCCATATATGTGGAAGCACCATGCTGTTTATGAGTCTCAACCCCGTAGTGTCATTTTTACTTTGGGGGGTCATCTCTACAAAATACCAGAGGTAGTTCTGACTACTGTTCCACCTAAAAAGTGTCGCAAGGTAGTATCTCATACTGCAAAATTTAGCTTCTTCACAATCTGTTCAAAAGGAGAACAAAAGGACACTGCAACCACTACAGCTTTGCCCTAAGCAACTTCTATCCAACAGAAGCAGGTAGACAAGGTTGTAGCAAATCATAAAGATTATTTCTGCACATCGTCCTCTCATGCATCTCAATTTTTTTAACAGCCTCAACCTCAACAAGTTCGTGATAGACTTCCACAAACTGAGCAGCGCGACGTCTCCAGCAAGACAAACAACTCACCAAGATGTAGATTCAACAAACGCTTTTCCTTCTCCCCCGGGAACTCAACACAATGGAGACCATTGCTTCCTAAGGAGGGAATATTGATCCAAGTGGATATCTGTGGCCACCCACCTTTTCCAAATGGCTCAAAATAGTTTTCTGGCAATTTTGGCAGTTTACTATTTTTAGCATGTTTTAACTTCCAGGGCCATTTTGAGGGCACAAATGAAGATTTTTTGAGATTAAGGTTCTCAATGATAGCCAAAGGCATGATTGAGCCTCCAAAGTGAATCTTCTCGACGATACCTTTCCAACGAGCTATTATACGCCTAAAACAGAGATCGTATACAAAAGTTACGACCCTGAGAAGTTGATGTACTAACTTACCCAAACGGGGCCCACATGACTTTTGGCGCTTCATCTCCTAGGGTTAGGTTTTTGGATGTCTAGGGTTTTTGGTATTCCTGTTTATTGTAAAAAGGCCTTCAGAGCCTCATTGTAATCATCTTCTTGGAATGCGAGTAGCTGTCACATCTCTTCTCAGAGATAAGTTGCCACCATTCTATCGAGTCTTTTACAGTCTCTGTACATTTATTTCATTAATAGAAATCGTGTATTATTGTATATTTGTGTTTATGGTTGCATCTTTGATATATTTCTGTTATATTATTGAATATCTTTGATATCTCTGTGCATTTCTTTATTATATCTCCGCTCTCATTTCGTGCCGAAAATAATCTGGATCATAAACCATCCAAGTGGGAGGATTATCTACACTTGGTAGAGTTTTCTTACAACAATGGGTACCAAACATCCTTGAATATGAGCCCATTTGAGGCACTCTATGGCAGAAAATGAAACACACTAGTCAATTGGGACAACACAGTATATCGTGCAGTAGTTAGGCCAGAACTACTCAGGGAAATGGAAGAGCAGATGATAAAAATAAAATAGAATTTAAAGGTTGTGCAAGATAGGCAGAAAATATATGTTGATAAGGGAAAAACTCACAGGGAATTTAATGTGGGTGATCATGTGTTCCTGAAAGTAAAGGCCAATAGAAGTTCCCTGAGATTGAGAAATTGCTCAAAGCTATCAACTCAGTTTTGTGGGCCATTTGGAATCCTGGAAAGGATTAGGCCTGTAGCATATATGTTTGCCTTACCTACATCAATGCATATTCATAATGTATTTCATGTAACATTACTTAAAAAGTATGTGCCTAATACTAATAATGTCATTGATTGGAATGTGGAGCAAGAAGGCGATTTTCAAGTGCATCTGGTGTGCATATTGGATTGGAAAATCAAGCGGCTCTGAAATTGAGCCATAGGGCTAGTAAGGTCCAATGGACCTGGTACGACCCTGATGATACAACTTGGGAGCATGAGGATGCTATGCGGGCAGGATACCCAGATATTTTTTAGAACTCTTTAAATTTTGATTGTACATGTGTATATACTGCACTAAGGACAACGCATAAATAAGGGGCAGGGGATTGTAATACCCCTAGGTTGAACCCCAAGTGTACATATGAATGTAACTACACTTTACTTATAAGTTGGTGAGATGAATTAACAAGATCCTTGGTTTGGTACCATGCACATTAAGTTAGTGTGTGAGAATCTCACACCAAAGGAGTGCACGCAATTGTAAGATTATACAGTGTGTAGTTTAGTGTTTTGGCGCGCACCTGTGTAAGTACACAAGAATGGTGCACTGAAAATGAAACAACTTAACGCATGCAATGCACACAAGTGTAAGTGCTAAAGGATGACACACTGAAGGAAAAAGATGTGCAACCCTAGATTGTTATCAGGCTAATTGTTAAGTGTGGACACAAATCAATCCCCCTATCTTCACTACGAAACTAGAACAAAACAAGACAGTAAACTACTCTTTCCTTAGATTTCAATTATCAAATGAGAAATGGATCTAGAACATACCTTTTAAATATCGAAGATTCGACTTCGCCAATGTAATCCAAGCTCCGTCGTGAGGCTTATGGAGAAATATCTGCAAAGAAACACAAGCCAACAAAGACAAGAAAAACAGAGTCTACTTGATATGAAACTATGTATGTGATCAAGGAATCATACAATATGGACAAATAAGATTCATATAGGAAAGAAAAATATACATGTATTAAAGAATGTGGAAGAAAGATACAACCAGATGCCTTGATGTTGTCAAGTTCCTTCCAACAGTTCCTTGCTTCCCATACACTTTTGCTCCATGGATTCTGAAACTATAGATCTGATAGATACTCACAATCTATCTTGAAAAAGCAAAGATCAAAGCCAACATACAAGCTCCAAAAACTCCAAGCTACAAAACTCAATAACAAGCCAATCTCAAAAGCTAACTTTTTTCATGAGAGCTCCTCTCCTTTTATAAGTTGAAGAGGATAAGGTGAGGAGGTTAGGATAATCCCACTAAATTGTGAAATCGAGTAAGATCCAAACCGTTCGAAGGCCACCTCACCGTAGAATATTCTCCTTCTAGAAGCATCGAGAAGACGCTTGTTTTTCCCATGTACGGAGATTTTCTCACCCTAGCTATAGTGTAGCCTGCAGAAATCAGGCATTTCCGCACCCTAGCTATAGTGAAGCCTGTGGAAACTACGCAGCCTAGCTTTAGTACAACTTATGGAAATCAGGCATTTTCGCACCCTGTGTATAGAGCAACCTACGGAAATCCTCTTTAATAGGGTTTTTACAAAGGAAAATACAACTTCTTCTCTCAGGAAAAGTTCTTCTCCCTTCTTTCTTCATGAATTCAGGCCATTGACCCCTCTGAAGGAAACAGATAGGTTTACATTATTAACGGTCATAAGGGTGACGAAAATAATGTGTAACATGGATTCACCACGCATTGGCTTAGTGCGTAGGTTTTGGAGGCATGGGAAGCCTTTTGTATATATAGTATGTTGTAATGCATACCTATGAAAGTTTGCGAGGGTGGCGCACTGAAAGAAGAGTGTGTGCAACCCAGATGTCCCGCACACACTAGTTTAGTGCATGGACTTTATATTTTTTGGAATGGTGATCCTGGATACAAAAGATCAGTACCGTGGTACTAAGAATGTAAAGGTAATCAGATGCAAATATAATGAAATACATCACTGTGGCAGATCGATCACATAAAAGAGTTCAGGGGGATAACTCCATTAACTGAGGTTAAGGGGGTTGGGTTAAAGGGGCTTAAACCCAAAAATGAATATTATATTAATATTTCTTTAAAAAACATAAAATAAGGATATATTATTTTATCCTAAGTCCTAAGTGTAACATACCCCGACCACCAACAGGCCGGGGGATGCCACTACTCAGACACTTAACTTAGTTCTGACAACATGTTGTAACACACCTAGTATTTAACCGAGCTATGCCACATAACTTTCTCTCTTTTATATACGTATATACACACACAGACATATATACATATTGACTGCATGCAATTAAACACATACATACAATGCTCTAGCAGAAGCTTCTTATATAAAGCATAAACAAACAATTGCATTCTGTAAATATATGATTTCAGACTGAATTAACAGCAAACACAGACATGCAGCGTATACAGGGGTATACCCCTAAACATACGGACAACTATGCTCACACAAACCATAAAATCCATAAAATAACACATAAATGACAATGCAGCATATAAACTCATCACATAATTGATACTTATCTTAGTGAGAATGTCACCAACTGCCTACAGACCGTCCACGAACCTCCCAGCCTTAGACTACACTGTTCATCACTCTCAATAGTGAGTCACCCACGAGCTGGGACTAGAATCCAATCGAGAAAGGGATTCCTAACCAGGCTATGGGTTCACGGTTAACCAAAAAGACTCCCTCTCAGGTGCTCACTCAAACACAACCTACAACCTCTCCTTCCCCACATGCTTGTCCCACCCAAGGAAGTGTGCCCCTTCTCTGCTCAACAGTCCTTTGGCTGCCCCACTTCCCTTCTAGGGATTTAGTAGCAGGCCGGACCGGAAGTCTCAGAGCATTGTAGCCGCAGTTTAGCACCTTCAGGAATCGATCCTCAACAATTATCCCACTCAGAGAATTGCTCACGGGCCTAACAACCCACCTCTTCAATCCCACTCTTAAGCTGACAGGAACATTAACAGGAATGGTTATCGATCTGGTCTGGGTATGGTGGTAGGAAGATACAAGGTAGCTCCAGGATTCATGGAATGTATTACGGATACTGGTTCTCTGGTTGCAAGAAAAATGGTAAGGTTCCCCCTCTATAATGGACGATCTCCCCCAAAGGAACTAAGTCTCGGCAATAAGTATGCATGTCTCCAACTTGACACTTGTCATGTTGGAAGCTGCTCTCATACACTTGTCCCCTACTTTAGGACTTAGGATAAATTAATTATCCGTACTTTATGTTCTTAAAGAAATATTAATATAATATTTCTTTTCGGCTTTAAGCTTTCTAGCTTAGCCCTGTTCTTAACTTTAGGCCTTCCCTTTCCTGATTTGGTTGGAATCTAGTCCCCCTTTTGTTTTATCGTGGTTAGTCTGTGCGCAGCGATGTGTTTTATATTAATCATGAAACTTATACAAAATAGGCGCACTGGCCTTTAACATCTAGGCGCTTTGGCCTAATTCCAAGGCATAAGCATTCCGGCTTATAATACTGGCTCACCAGCCTATAACACATATCATATACATAAAGGTTCGCTGACCTTAATATTGCGCGCACTTTAGTTACTGCGCATGGTATCTGTTGACCTCAAGGTTGCGTGCTCTTTAGTTATTGCGCGTTGTATCCTCTGTCTTGAAGGTTGTGTGCGCTGTATCCAGAATGTGCAGCTTACATCACTTTACTACATAGTATATGCGTGCACCATGCCATGAAAGGTGTATTACAAAAATGATGTCTAAATAGCTCACTAGATTAATATACTTGGATTATATTTACATTTGGGATTGGCTGAGGAACATTACAATCCCCTCCCTTTATTTATGCACTGTCCTCAGTGCATCATGTACCAATATACAACAAAATTTTCAAGTTTTTTCAAAAAGATGCAGGTATTCTACTCGCATTGAATCCTCGTGCTCCCAAGTAGCGTCTTTAGGTCCGATCCAGGTCCATTGGACCTTTACAAGCCCTATGGCTCGCTTCCGGAGTTGTTTGATTTTCCGATCCAAAATGTGCAACGGGTGCACTTGGAAAGTGCCTTCTTGCTCCACCTGAATAACATTCCAATCAATAACATTATTAGCATCAGGTATGTATTTCTTTAGCAATGATACATGAAATACATTATGAACAGACATAGATGCAGGCAATGTAATCATATAAGCAACTGGACCAATCCTCTCTAGGATTTCAAATGGTCCACAAAATCTAGTTGCCAACTTGGCACAGCTTCCCAGCTTCAGGGAACTCCTGTTAGCTTTCACTTTCAGAAAAAACATGGTCACCCACTTTGAATTCTTTGTGGATTCTGTTTTTATTTGCATAACTTTTTTGTTTGTCTTGGGAAGCTTTCAAATTCTACTTAATTTTTAACATTTGGTCCTCCATCTCCTTAAGCAACTCTGGCCCAACTACTGTTCTATCATCTGGGTTATCCCAGCTTACTAGAGTATTGCACCTTCTGCCGTAAAGTGCTTCAAATGGGCTCATCTTCAATGATGCATGATACCCATTGTTGTAAGCAAATTCTACTAAATGTAGATAATATTCCCATTTTGATGGTTTATCCATCACATACATTCTCAACATATCCTCTATCACTCTATTCACCCTCTCTGTCTACCCATTACTTTCAGGATGGTAAGTTGTACTAAAGTTTAGATTCGTTCCGAATCCTTTATACAATCCTTTCCAGAAATTCGAGGTGGATTTCGGGTCTCTATCAAACACAATCGTTTTGGGAATTCCATGCAATCATGCTACTTCCTTCATGAAAATATCAGCGACATCCGCTGCCTTGTGAGTAGTTTTTAGTGGAATAAAATGGGCAGCTTTTGTAAGCTTGTCCACCACTACCATAATCGAATCATGTAGCTTTCCTGTTCTGGGAAATCCTGTAATAAAATCCATGGTCACTACTTCCCACTTCCATTCAGGAATGGGAAAAGGTTGCAACAATCCTGCTAGGTGCCTNTGCTCTGTTTTAACTTTCTGGCATTCCATAAACTTAGCAATGTATTCTGCAATTTCTTTCTTCATACCTAGCCAAAAGTATTGGCTCTTGACCGTTGCTACGGTTTTTTGATATCCCCGGTGCCCTGCATAAGGAACATTATGCATCTCATGCAAAATTATACGTTTCAAGTCCTCGACATTTGGTACAAAAATTCTGTTCTTGTGCAACAGTATTCTATCTACTCCCAACTTATAACTATCCATCTTCTGTGATGTCTCACCTTGCTGTAATTTTGCTATCAATTCTTTGTATTGCAGGTATGTATTTGCAGCCTCCAGAATTTTGCTTTTAACATCAGTCTGATACATGTTGATGGTTGTAGCATGAAGCTCATGCACCCTCCTGCTGAGTGCATCAACCACTTTATTTTCTTTCCCTTTGATATGCTTTATATCAAAGTCACATTCGCTTAGAAATTCTAACCATCTGCTTTGCCTAGCATTTAGATTTGGCTAATCAAATAAATATTTCAAACCATTGTGGTTTGTTCTTAGCTCAAACCTTTTTCCCATGAGGTAGTGTCTCCATTTCCTCAGGGCATGCACTATGGTTGCCAACTCCAAATCATGAGTGGCATAGTTTCTCTCATGCTCCTTCAACTTCCTTGATTCATAACATATCACAAATCCATTTTGACTGAGGACTCCCCCAAGTCCTTCATTACATGCATATGTGCATACAATGAAATCTTCATTTGGGTATGCAATTTTTAGTATTGGAGCACTTGTCAATAATTGTTTCAAATGTTGGAAACTCCTTTCATAGTCCGACTTCCACTAAAACTTCATACCCTTTCTTTGCAAAGAAGTGATTGAGTGTGCTATCTTTGAGAATCCTCCAATGAATCTCCTGTAGTAGCCTGCAAGGCCCATGAATGATCGAACCTCTGTCACATTCTTCGGTGCTGACCATTCCCTAATGGATTCAATCTTCTCAGGGTCCACTGCTATCCTATCTTTTGAGATAATATGTCCCAAATAACGAATTTGTTTCTGATAAAATGAACACTTGCTCAATTTGACATACAATTGACGTTCCCTTAATACTTGCAACACCATCCTCAATTGATGTTCATGTTCTTCCTCTGTCCTAGAGTATATAAGAATGTCATCCAAAAAGACAATGACAAACTTGTCTAAATATTCTTGGAAAACACCATTCATTAAGCACATGAAGACAACTGGTGCATTTGACAACCCAAATGGCACCATTGTGAACTCATAATGACCATACCTTGTCCTGAAGGCGGTCTTGTTGATATCTTCCTCTTTAATTCTCACCTGATGGTATCCCAATCTGAGATCTATCTTTGAAAAGATCTTTGCATCCTTCAGTTGATCAAAAATATCATCGATCTTGGGCAAATGATACTTGTTCTTTACAGTCACTTTATTCAATAGTCTGAAATCAATGCACAATCTTAACGTTCCATATTTATTTTTCATAAACAAGACTGGGGCACCCCAAGGTGACACACTTGGGTGTATATACCTCTTCTTCAAAATTTCTTCAAGATGCATTTTCAACTCTTTCAATTCTGGTGTACTCATTATGTAAGGAGTCTTTGACAAGAGAGCTGCTCATGGTGTCAGATTTATTGAAAAATCAAGGTCTCTCTTTGGGGGTAGTCTTGGTACTTCCTTGAATACATCTTCAAACTCTTTTAGGACTACATAATCCTCCAAATTTGGCACCTTGTCTTTAGGTGTCTCTTCCATATGAGCTGCAAATATTTGACATCCTCTTCTATAACATTTCTTCAGCTACAATGCTGAAATTTCTCTAACGGTTACTGCCCTGGGGATTCCTTGCACTTTCCTTTGGTTCCCTTTTTCATCCAAGCAAGTGAATGCAATGCTATGACAATCCAATAGAGCATGATATGGGTCCAACCAATCCATCCCAATTAAACAGTCATAGGAACCTAAAGGTAAGATATTCAAATCCACCTTGGTGTTCAGTCCGTTCATGTCCATGAGACATGACTTAACCATCTCATTAACCTTTCTTTTGGCTCCTGTAGCCAACTGTACCAACCAATATTTTCCATTCTTGCTTCTTAGCAATTGCAAACTTTCTACCATCTTAGGATCTATATAACTATGACTAGCTCCTAAATCAATTAAAATAGCAATGGTTTGGTTGTTAATCATACCTTCCACTTCAATCATGTGTGACTAATATTCTGCTTGCTTGTTATCCAAAGCTGCATAGATCCTTGGCACATTTCTACCCATGTCCTCCACTGTTTCAGCTTGTTGTACATTATAAACATTCCTTCCTTTTTCACCTCTGTG
The DNA here is from genome assembly GCA_032191745.1 of Picea mariana. Classification (NCBI taxonomy): domain Eukaryota; kingdom Viridiplantae; phylum Streptophyta; class Pinopsida; order Pinales; family Pinaceae; genus Picea; species Picea mariana. Next base: position 38,703 of record JASDQU010027324.1, read on the forward strand.
AGGACAATCTCTGAATCTATGATCTCCTTTACAACCCCAACATTGAATAGGTGGATGCCTTGGCCTTTGGCCTTCTGCCTCTATTGTTTTGTATTCTTTAGGAGTTTGTGGTCCCTGTGTACTATTTCTGAAGAATGGTGGTTTAAATCCTTTCTTCCTCTAATCCACCCTGAACTTCTTTCTATCTTCCCAATCTTTTTGGAAAGCTGGTTTTGTTTTCTGCTGATCATATAGACATTTAGCTCGCCTTATGGTCTCTTCCAATGTCTTGGGATCATTGTACTGTATTTTTTCACTGATGAATGCTGGCAATCCACTCAAATACCTTTGAATTTTAACTGTCTCATCCTTGATGAAGGAGACGTACTTCAGCAGTTCTAGGAATCTTCTTTCATATTCATCTATGGTCATGATTCCTAGTTTGAGTTCAAAGAACTCTTTCATTTTCTTGTCATAATACCTCTTTGTCAAGTATTTCTTCTCCAAATACGTCTTAAATTCCCTCCAAGTAACGCTCTTCTCTTTAATGTGTTGTACCTGCACAAGATGATCCCACCACATGGATGCCTTTCCTTTGAGTTGATAGATGGCAATTCTACCCTTTGCATGAGAATAATAATTGTGTAATTGAAAGTATTTTCTCATGCCCAACAACCATGTTTCTACATATTCATCCTTCTTATGTTCACCATCAAATGTAGGAGGTTTGATTTTGTTCATTTCTCCCCATAGTTCATCCACCCCAGACCTCTTATGTTTCATGGATGTACATGATTTCTTATTGGTTATACTATATCCCTTTAATTCTGCCTGATTGTGTATTTAAGAAAGTAAGGAACTATCTGGCTTGTACACGTAAATGGTCAAACCCTGTGGTGGTTCAACTTAAAACAAATGAACTGTGAGTTCGTCGACCTTGGGAATATTTTCACGTGTGCATGTCAACACCCCCAGTCATTTTGAGTCTCCTGGAGGGAGGAGTTTGTTAAGCTCAGAAGAAAGAGTGCAAGGCACGAGCCAATGCCTAGCTTCTAAGCCCTTCAGAACTGATGAAACTCAGGAAGGATAGTGAGATTCAAGCCTCTAAAGGGGAGAACTTTTCATTCAAAAGATGAGCAGATGAGATCCGTTTGGGAGGACCCATATGACCAACCCCTAAAGACCTTAGGCTAAGTCTAAGGGAGCTAATACTTCCTGGCTTCGAAGCTCTGGAAGTCTGGGACTTCGGAGTATTGTCAAACTTACAAGCCTTAAACTGGCCGAAGGTAACCAGGAGATTCGGTTACCGACAAGTTGACCGGAAATGGGTTTCCCTAGTGGTTAGGTAAACCTATCTTATCGTCTAAACCACGATCCAACTACCCATGGAGATGTAGCATGAACCGTCGATCCAGAATGTTCGGGGGTCCCCTCAACCATAGGATCTACACTAAGACGACTTCAACGAAATTCCACTTCAGGAGAATGGAGATGCCATAGCATCAAACTCCCCGAACGTTGAAGTTACGAAGTGAAGGAGAGTCATAGATTTGGGAAAGATCGTTCGGAGTCCCGCCTACCATCCGATAATTTAGGAAAAGGGACTTGCACATGGTACTTCGGCGATGTCTCGCTTCGGGAAAATGGAGTGGTAGTGAAGTCAAAACCCCTGAAGGTCGGAGTCACGAAGTGACCAGGACCGTTGATATGGGGATCCTTCGGGTTCTCTCCTAGTCATTGGATCTACTATGAATTTAGTCTTACGTTGACTACTTTGGGAGAATAAGGACGTGGTAGCATCAAAACCCCTCGAAGGCCGAAGCAACAAAGTAATGTGGACCGTGGATCTAAGGATCCTTTGAGATCCCTCTTGACTGTTCGATCATGGGGACGTGTGTATCATGATGAAGATCACGTGGGAGCCCATGTGTCGAGTGGTGATGTTGTCAAGAGTGGAGACCTTGTGGCTAGGAAAGGGGACATCGGTGGCATGAGGCAGGTGCCTGTCAGACTGTTGTATTAAAGATTTCAATTACTTGAAAACACTAAATTGTCAAACCATGGTAAGTAAACTTAGATTTTCTACACTATATGTGCTGGTAAGATTCTAATTTCTACCTAAATGTTATTCTAAGAAGAAAACATAAACTTACTCTTATAAATTAAATCCTAATGATTATCTTAAAACTGATCATATCTTGTCTGATTAATCAAATGGAAATAATTATAAGTTAATCAAATGCATTTCTATTCCTAATCCAAAGAAATCATCCAATGCTATCTACCATTAACTAAACACCTAATCATCAAAACATCTACCTTGACCATACAAGAAAGAAACCTTCTATTCAATCTAAATACCAAGCAATTCTAAATCTAATAAGAGTGAAACTAATCAATGTCCTTTACCCTACAAATATCGAAATCTTCCTTATACCAAACCACAAGTGAACTACCCTAAAAACAGAGTAAATCTGAGTTCAAACTAACTTCAAATCATGATTAAACTAGAAACTTGAAAACAGAGTAAATCTAAACTAATTTAAGAGAGCTTAATCAACAATTGGATTATTCATCAAATTCCACAACTGGAAAGCAACTCATTCTAACATTCAATGAGCTACGAGATAATACCAAACTAAGAATGAACTAAATGAAAATGATTCAAGTCAGAATTTAACAAAATAGTTTCAAATTAAAAATAATTCACACACAGATTCTAAAACTGGAAACGAACTAACTATACTATAGAAAAGAGAAAGCGAATTGAACCTGTTGGTGGGCCCAACCAAGAGCTGCAATCGCTCTAAAACGAAACCAGAACTAAATCAAATCACTTCATGCGTAACTGTATCATTCCCCATGCTCCATAATTCAAAAATCAACTCAAGTCATTTAACAGAAAAGATGATATAACGCACGGTTCAGAAATTGTATTATCAACAATATCACATAACATGAGATAACATAACCTTGTTGTGTTTGAGGGTTGGATTCATGAGTGAACTCATCAGGTACTTGAACAGGGGTATCGAATGGGCTAGATTCATGAGTGAACTTATCAAGTACTTGAACAGGGGTATCGACTGGTATCTCAACCAGTTTGTCCTGCGCAATTTCTTCGGGCACATTCTCTTGCTGATTGACTTCACGAACCTTTCTAATCAATTGAGAGAGAGTCCATGCCATCTCAGAAGACACTGGAGCATCCTTATGATCAGTCATATTTTTCATTCTTTCCTGTAATGGATAACTAAGCACAGATTTATCCATATCTGAAAGTGTGCATTTACATTTAGGGTTCCTTCTAGGTTTGACGATTAACTCCTCGATCTCTTCCACATCAATAATAGTTTTAGCAGTCGGAGAAGAAATCTGAGCTTCAACATTTACATTTGTATGGACAATATTTTCCACTTTTTCATGGCTAGTTTCCACATCATCAGGACTATGGACATCAAACGAGTGTTCAGTGCCAGGATTATCATCATTGGCCTCAATATTACAATCTGGTGTATACTCAGGATCATTACAGACTTTGGCTAGGGTTTTAACAACTTTCTTCTTAGAACTCGACTTCTTCTGTATAGCAATTGACTCAAGAGTTTTATCTTTAGAATTTTCAGAAGCTAGGGTTTTTATAACAAACATATCCCAGGATTCCTGTTTGTGGGATAATGTGATCTTAACCAGAATTTTTACAAGACCAAAATGAAACAGATTACATCTAAAATCTTTTTCTTTGCGAACTTGTTCTGACATTCTCTTCAAACTTTTCAACAGAAAATAAGGGGTGTTCACCAAATGGTTACCTTTAAAATGCAGTAGGAGTCGAGCATGACAGGGGAACACAATCGTGTACATAACTTCATAGGTAAGGTAGTGTTGAAGTATGGATAGAAGTTGAGCCCATTTCGGTTCCAACCACGACCTCGAGGTGCCTTCTGACCATTGTAATTTTTGATATAGGGGTTGCAGGAGCTACGTGCAAAGCTTTTTGTCTACTAGCTGTCCCTTCGTCCATTTCTGACCAGTACTGGGTAACTGTATTGCTTCAGAAATGAACTTCTCTATGACTTCAAATTCCAACACGCCCACTTTAGCCAGTCCACCATGAAAGGGCAGAGTGAATTGAAGTGTAATCTTATCATCATACCCGTCAAATTTCTTGAAGAACGGCTCCCATCCAACTTTCTGAAAGATGTGTTTGGTAACTTCATACTCAGGAAGAGCCTCCAAATCTACATAAGTCTCGGGTTCATGGCGATTCACCACCATGATGCTACTCAGTATAACAGGAAAGGTTCAAAGGTAAGAAAAGGAATTAGATGAGGGCAACAGAGGAGTAGATTATTATGTATGAAATAGGTCGTGTAAGGAATTATGGAAAGACGTTTTAAGTGTCGTGAGGATCAGTAGCATGTGAAGGAATGATGACGGTCGTACTTCTTTGTTAAAAATCATTTCACATGAGTCATGTCAAATTCAACCATTATAATGTAGTTCATTCTTCATGACACGAAGTGTCAAGAAGAATTGAACTCAGCATTTAAGTATAGAGTATAGAAATGATGAAATGACATGGAGTATCGAGGCAGTCATAGTTCAAGTTATTAATATGTATTTTAATAAATTAAACTAACATGAAACTATGCTTACCTGAGCTCGATTACTTACTCCCTATTATGTTGTGTTTTCTTACTGCGGAAATTTTGAAACCAATTCTGAATCTGGAGAACGCTAAAGTTGTAACTGGAGTCTGTGCTACTGATAGCCACTATGACTGATTAATTTTGTCTGGTACTGACTGGTACTGAGAAAATCAACCGAGATTTGCAAAGAAACCTAAACCAATAATAACTGCAGCAAAGACATACTGAACAAGATAGAAAACAAGCCATATGTCGAGCTTCAAGCTCTATACTTAGAAACTACTGTAGCTGGGCAAGTGCAATAGAACCTTGCTGAGATATAAAAGATTTCCTGTTTTTGAAGCAAATCCATGAACTTGTCTCCTGTTTATTCCTAAAAGGAATCAACCAAAATTATGTCTTCTACAACATCTTCAAAGCTTTAACCCATGGTACAGTTCTTATTTGTGTGAATAAATGTTCTGAAGTTGAACAAAAAAAAAATCATTGGATTATCGGCCATTAATGAATGTCGTTAACCAATGCGAGAAGACCCACCATTGATGTCAATAGACCTCAAGGTACCTATAGTACATCCTAACAAGTACGAATAAAGGTTTTGGTGTCGAGTCACCTGTAGGATCTATCAACCAAGAGACATTGAGGTATTCCCATGGTTGTTAGCAAGGAAATCTGCCATTAAGGCATGCAGATTCCAGGGTACTAAATAATCTCTAATCTCAACTCCAGATAAGGTGTTGATGTCGATGGAGTGAGACTTGTTGGAAGGTGGAGCTTAATGTATCCCACATCATCCAACGTGAGTGCAAATATAAATTTTGCAGAAAATGATTTTGGTGGAACAATAATTACTTGTGGATTTTATGAGCCCAAGTTAGTATATGCTCATTGCTTTCTCATGTTTTGAGAGTCTGAGAAAATGCTAAAAGAAAACTCTAGGGGGGTTTATTTCCCATCATAATCTATCTGGCCTGGTAAAGAATAATCCTATCCCTGATAAATGCCCCTTTCATACTTTAATGAGCAATTCAAAGGGAGCAAACAAGCTCAAATTTATTAATTTTAAAACAAAGCAGTATATACTTATGAAATTTTTTTGCAAAATAAAATGATCTTACCTTCTTACTTGTTGCGAAAAAGTGATGAAATTCAATTTTGTACTTACTTCAAAAATCCTGTAAAACTAAAAACAATATGTCAACATATCCCAAAACTAAAAAAAAATAGATAAATTATTTTTTATTATTATTTACAAAATTCTGAAACAAAAAATGATCAAGGATTAGCAGGAGGAGAAGACTCTTCTCCTACTATCTTTATTTCTGGTTGTTTAGACATTTCCTAAAGAAAATCATCTCTAGACAAGGGTTTGTGATATACTTTTAATCGATGTCCATTTACTACAAAGGAATTTTGAGAATCATCTATGGTCCTGATTCTAACAGATCCATTATCAAAAATAGTTTCCACTTCATAAGGTCCCAGCCATCGTGTCGTAAGTTTTCCTTTAAAAGTTTTATATTTGGAATCAAATAGCAATGCCCAATCCCTTGGTTGAAAATGTTTCTTCTTAATGTATTTATCATGCCATTTGCTACGTTGATTTTGTATGAGGATAGTTCTTTGAAGAGCATCTTGCCTAATTTCTCCCAATTCATTTAATTGCATAAATCTCTGTTTTTGTGCCTCATCCAAATTTAAACCCAATTCTGCTGCTATGCGGAAGGTATGAATATGAAATTCTATGGGAAGGAGAGTTTGCTTGCCATATACCAATTCATAAGGAGTATGACCAGTGGTATTTCTCCACGTAGTCTTGTATGCCCATAAAGCGTCTGGAAGTCTATCCGCCCAATCTTTGTGATGTAAATGTATTGTCTTGGTCAGAATAGCTTCTAAAACTTTATTCGTGGATTCCACTTGCCCATTGGCTTGTGGATGGTATCGGGAAGACTTACAGTGTTTTATCCCATATTTATCTGTGAGCTCCTTCATCAGTTTAGAGGTGAATTGAGCACATTGATCAATAACAATCTCTCGTGGAACACCAAAGCGAGTAAAGATATCTTCATAAATAAATTCAACCACTGATTTCTCAGTTGCTTGATATAAGGATTTTGCCTCTACCCACTTGGTCACAAAATCTGTACAAACCAAGATGTACTTCTTCTTCCTAGACATTGGGGAAATTGGTCCTACAAAATCAAGTGCCCATTTATCAAATGGATCAATCACAACCTGCGGTCATAAGGGAATTGCGTCTGTTACGGTAGGCCTCCCCATCCTCTGACAACTATCGCAACTTCTTACATATTTTGTTGCATCTTTAAACAGTGTCGGCCAGTAAAATCCTGATTGTAAGACTTTATATGTCGTTCTCTTATCATAGAAGTGTCCTCCACATGGCCCATCATGACAAGCCTGAAGGATATCGGGAATCACATCTTCCCGAACACATCTCCTAATGATCATATCAGGACTTGTATAGAAAAGATCACTTCCTACCCAAGAGTAATAAGCACTTTGCTGGACAATTCTTTTCTTTTGTGGTGATGATAAATGAGTTGGCAGTGTCCCTGTAGCTAAATGGTTTGTCGTATCTACAAATCAAGGGGTCTTATCAGCTACTGCAAATAGATGTTTGTCAGGGAAATTATCATTCACTGGAATGTCAGTACTATCTTGAGGAATCCGAGAAAGAAAATCCGCAACTACATTTTATTTTTCTGGCTAATCAACTATAGTGATGTTAAATTCTTGAAGTAACAAAAGCCATTGTGTGATCCTTTTGGTAGTAACTGGTTTGTTCATCAAAAATCTAATAGCAGAATGGTCGGTATGTACAAAAACTTCATACCCAGTGATGTAATGACGAAATTTATTAATGGCATGAACTACAGCCAAAAATTCCTTCTTTATCAAAGTGTAGTTCATTTAAGGAGGAGTAAGGTTTTTGCTAGTAAAGTAAATAGCATAATTTTGTTGGTTTTATTTTTGTCTGAGCACTCCTCCTAAAGCAATGTCTAAGGCATCAGTTGAAATATGAAAGGGAAGAGACCAATTTGGCCCTAGTAATATTGGTGCCATGGACAATTTTGCTTTCAAAGTTTCAAAAGCATTTTGACAATTGTTATCCCAACAAAATTATGCATCCTTTGCTAACAGTTTAAACATGGGGTTGGTTGTCTTTTTAAAGTTTTCAATAAACCAACGATAATATCCAACATGTCCAAAAAAACTCCATACATCTTTTTGGGTTTTTGGAGAGGAAAGCTTAACTATTACTTCAATTTTAGCTGGATTGACTTTAATTCCTTCTGCAGACAAATGATGACCCAACACTATTCGCTCAGTTAATAGCATTTTACATTTTTCGTGACTAAGGGATAAATTTGATTCCTGACAACGAATCAAGACTTTCTCAATATTATTCATGGCTTCTTCGAAAGTATTTCCATAAACAGTAAAATCGTCCATGTACACTTCCACACAATCATGAATTAAGTTAGCAAAAATCCCAAGGACTGCTCTCTGAAATGCAGCAGGAGCATTGCATAATCCAAAAGGTAGCACTTTATAAGCATAAGTGCCCCAAGGTCATGTGAATGTGGTTTTGTCCTAGTCTTCAGGACCAATTTGAATCTGATCGTATCCACTATACCCATCGAGAAAGGAAAAGTACTTTTTCCCAGCCAAGGTATCCAAAACCCGATCTATAAAAGGCAAGGGAAAGTAGTCCTTCAGGGTTACCTTATTCAACTCCCTAAAGTCTACACACATTCTCCATTTCCCCGTCACTTTCTTAGGTAACACAACAAGGGGTGAAACCCACTTGCTATCAGAAATTGGATAAATGAATCCCACGTTTAATAATTTTTGTAACTCTTCTTTCACAAAATCTTTCAGTATTGGATTCATACGCCTTTGTGGTTGTATTATTGGTGTTATATCTGGTTGGATATATATGTGGTGAATACAAGTATCAGGATGCACTCCTCTCATATCAATGTACTCCCATGCAAATGCTCCTGATTGTTCTTTCAAAAGATTTGTTAACTGCTCCTGTTGGTTGAGACTTAATTCGGAATTGATGTATAGACATTTGCCTGGACTAATTTCTACTAGAATGGTATATGATCCCGGATGCTCATCAATGTTGAAAACCATAGATGGTGAAAATGATAAGAATGACTCACTCCGTTCTTGAAATTCCTCCCTAAAAATTTGATCGTATTGAAAATATGTTTGTGGAAATTCGACATTTTCTATCACAGAAAGAAATTGGCTTAAAATATCATCCTCTGTTGGTTCTTGTAATGCGTGAAATTCATCAGCAGAGAACAAAGGTTCTTCCTCATCATTCTAGTGATATGGACATTTTAGCCACCACAATTCTTCTGTAACTGGTTGAGCAGACGGAAAAAGAGTAAGCTTCTGTGAAGAAATGCCATTTGAGATGAACATATCCCCACCACGACATCCTATGAAAGAATTGGCCATAGCCAACCAAGGTCTTCCTAAAATGATTGGATGACCTTTCGTGGGATATTTTGAGTGAATAATCATGAAGTCGACATGATATTCCCACGAAGCTAATGTAACAAGAATGTCATCAAGGACCCCAGGAGGTTTTATAGTTGTTCTATCAGCAAGTTCAAGAACTGTAGGTGTAGGGCGAAGGAATCGACTTAGTTGTAACAACTCAACTGTATTGATGGTCATTATATTAATGGTTGCACCCAAGTTGACTAAATTATTACCAATAGAAACATTATTGATAGTAACTGATACTATTGGGTTCCCGGGGTTGACACGCTTCACAATCTTAGGAGCTTCAGAAATATAAGTCGATAATTGGCCTACTATGTGTATCGTGGGTGGATCTTTCTGTTTCCGACCCGGTTTCTTAATGCAAAGTTCTCTAATGGTCTTGGTGTAGATCGGAACATCTCTGATTGCTTGTAACAATGGAATCTTAACACAGACATTTTTTGGTTCATTCATGATGTCGAACTCAGATTGAGCAATTGGTTTTTCAATAAGAAACCTCTCAGGAAAAGGAGGTGTTCATGGAACCTGAGTTTGTATGTTTTGTTGTGATTCAGATACTTTATCCTTTGGAATGATGACATCTTTTAAAGATATCCTATTTGATAAATCATCTACAAGTTCTTCTTCATGTTCTTGGATAATTACCTTCAGTGTTGTTCTTTTTATAGGTTGAGTTTTATTTAAAGTTTTCTCGGATCTCAACTGTATTTCTTGTATGGAAATGGGGTTTATGGTGTAAGCTGGGAAGTTTTGAAAATCAACATTATGGAGTGGCAGAGGTGGTATGTTATTAGGATTTGGAATGGGTTGAGCGGGTAATATGGTGGGTCGAGGTGGATTATGAGGCTGTTGAGGAGTTTGTTGAATAGGTGGTAAAGGAGGTGGAGTAAATCCAGGCAATAACTGATGCATGTTTGGAGGGTATTGAGTACATGGATTCTGGGGAATTGGCACCACATGTTGTTGTTGGTTATTTCCATAATTATATTCTCTTCGTCCCTGATACCAAGGTTGAGCAGGAACATTTTTCGGTGGCCAATTTGGCCAGTTCCATGGGTGTTGCTGTTGTTGAGGAAAAGGTGGATAATAGCTGGAAGGTTGTGGGGATGGTTCTTGATACATATTTGGGTTCCTAGGTTGCCAAGCCCTCTTAGGTGCAGATGAAGTTCCTGGAGCTTTCCCTCCCTTGTATATAGCTTGCAGACCTGGTAAGGATGGACAATCTTTTGTTTTATGGTTTTCAGTACAAATTGCACATACAAAAACACTGTCCAAAGGACATTCTCGTAAAGGATGCCTTTTTCTACATTTCGGGAAGAATATGCTTAATACAGGGTTTTTCTCTTCCTTCTTTTTCTTAACCTTCAGAGTGTCTAACTGAGAGCCAATTGTTCCTAAAATATCTGTTTTAAAATTTTCTAAAAGGTTTCCCAGTTCAATTCTAGTAACTCCACCAGATGTGGATACTTTGGTGTTTTTGTTGACAGGTTCTCTCACGCTTTTTACTGTTTTCCCCCTACTTCTCGAATAAGTTCTACATAGTTCACTGAGTGCTTCAAATTCTTTCTGATAAATGTCTCCTAAATCCATTAAGTTGAGAGTGTCAATGTATTCATCTAAAACCCCTTTTAAGAAAAGAGTTTTGATTGCTTCATCTTGGAGACCATTATATTTGGATTTTTGAAGAGTATATGTAAACCTTTCTAGGAAATCTTCAAGAATCTCATCATCTTGATGTTGCATCTTAAAAATATCATTTTGAGAATACTTGGGTCTACAATAGTCTTGGTACTTCTTTAAAAATGTTGTCTTCATATCTTCCCAAGATCTAATGCTATACTCTCCTAAACTCATGAACCAACATAATGTAGAATCCTTTAGGGTAGCAGGAAACAACTTTAGCTTATGTGTATCCTAGAGATAATTATAACTCCTGCACAAGATATCAAATTCAAAAAGAAAGACATTTGGGTCTTCACTACTTTTCCCATAAAAGGTTGGTAGTGCCGAGGGTGGGATATTTTTCATATTGACATTTNTTCATGTTCAACATGAATTTCTTCCCTCTCTCTTCTCTCCATTTCTCTCTCTCTTTCCCTTTCTGTTATGTTAAAAGGATTACCAAAAATTGTATATGCAATCCGATCTTTCTTTGGTGAGGGTATGAAATCCCACCTCTCTGGATTCTTTTTGACAGAATAACTATCTCCTACTGGCTCTTTTGAGGATCCTATTACCTCTGATTCAACATTTGTAGTTGTTACTTGTGAAACTATAGTGTTAGGGTTCCCGAATATAGCTTTCACTTTTTCTAGATTAACTATGTCGACCGAGTTTGGATCACCAGGAATTTGAATTTGTTGGTATGTAGTGTTTCCTGGTTTTGGAGGGGAAATGATAAATGGTTTAAGTTCTTCTCGTGTGGTATTATCCCCTTCTAATCCAGTTTCAGTTTGTTTTATTCCTGACTCTATGTTTTTCTCTATGGTTTCCTCAGCCAAAGTTCCAGTCTCAGTTTCTATTTCTTTTTGGGAGGAGGTTTCTTCTTTTTGTTGTTTTGAGTTTCCCCTAAATCTACCTCTATGATCTCTATTTCTCATGAAAACATACTAAATAAAATAAAGACTAAGATTGAGTTTTGGAGGAACCTGTGATAATAGATGCGTAGGTTCCTACCCCTTGTCTTACAACTCATCTTTCGTCAGCCTGCTAAACATACCACACTAAACCAAATGCATTTAAAAATAACCAAATCAATTATCTAACTTACCTTCTAAACAGCTCCCCGACAATGGCGCCAAAAATGTCAGGTTGTTGTATTAAAGATTTTAATTACCTAAAAAAACTAAATTGTCAAACCAGGGTAAGCAAACTTAGAGCTTCTACACTATAAGTGCTGGGAAGATTCTGATTTCTACCTAAATGTTATTCTAAGAAGAAAACATAAACTTACTCTTATAAATTGAATCCTAATGATTATCTTAAAACTGATCATATCTTGTCTAATTAATCAAATGGAAATAATTCTAAGTTAATCAAATGTATTTCTATTCCTAATCCAAAGAAATCATCCAATGCTATCTAC
>JASDQU010027325.1:19069-29428 GCA_032191745.1 Picea mariana
TCCTTCACAAGGTTTTTGCATGAACCTGGAAAGAATCCCAACAACAAATGAAATATCTGGTACGGTCATGGTAAGGTAGATAAGACTTCCCACAATTTGTCTGTACTTAGTTACATCCTCAAATCCATTCCCTTATTTTGATGTGAGCTTCAAATTCTATTCCATTGGAGTAGAGAGAGGGTTACTTCTTTTGGGAGAAGAACATGTACTTTGGATTTGAGTCACTTCGATACCCAAGTAGTAGTGAAGATGTCCCAAATATGTCATCTCAAATCCTTTCTTTAATTTTTTCTTTATGGATACAATATAGCTTTCATTTTTCCCACTTATCAACAAATCATCTACATACACTACAAGATATACAATGGTTTTTCCAATTTTTTTTGACAAACAAAGTTGCATCATCAAGATTAAAGTGTTTGAAATTTAATTTTAGAAGCTTCTTAGTTAGATTTTAATACCATGGTCGTGATACTTGTTTCATTCCATATAAGGATTTGATGAGTTTTCATACTTTATGTTCTTGTTCCTTCATAAAAAAACCTTCTGGCTAAGACATGACGAAATTATCTGCCAAGTCTCCATTCAAGAAAGTAGTTTTCACATCCATTTGATGAAATTTCTATCCATTATGTGCTGCCAAGGAAAATAGAGTATGAATGGTATCCAATTTTTCTATTAAGGAAAAAATACCCTCATAATCAATGCCTTCTTTACGTGCAAATCCTTTTTCCATGAGCCTCATTTTGTGCTTGTCAAGTGAGCCATCTAATTTGTACTTGTTCTTGAAGACCCATTTGCAGCCAATTGGCTTGGTTCTGAATGAAGCATCCACTAACTTCCATGTCCCATTCTTGATGAGAGCATCATAATCCTTCTGCATGACTTCTTTTCACTCATCATGAGAAGCGAGTTCTTCAAAGGACGTTGGTTCAAAGTTAGTATATAAATTCAATTCACAACCATATGAAACATCCATATCATCTACATCACCTAAATTTGAATTATCTACAACACCTCCTTGTCTTGTAGAAATTCTAGTGCCTCTCCTTCCAACCTCATTAGGATAAACACTTTCAAGTGTATTTATAAGCCACTTTGATGGACCGTTCTGGTTCCTCCACCAATTGAGATGGGGCTGCATTTCCATCAAGGTTCATCCTTTCAATCCTCTCAATCACATCATTCAAACAAAATTCCTATTATGTTGAAGTGGTTGTAACTTATTCATATGGGGGGGATAGTGCTTCAAAAGGAGATTCTAGAGATTGATCCAATATAGGGATCCCCCCTTCAAGATGTGGAATCTCATCATCAAACTCATGATATGTATTTACATGGGTGAATCTATCTAGATGATCAAGTTGTCTCTCATTAGTTTCTCATTCTTGGTGGATTCAAGAAAAATCACATCTTTGGAAAGAATGATATTCTTGTTTACCTCATCATAAAGATGATATGCCTTGGTGGTATTTGAGTACCCCAAGAAGATGCACTTTCAACTCCTTGCATCAATCTTGTTTCTTTACTCAGAAATTAAGGCATAACAAGTGGAATAAAGACCTTGAGATGCCTCATCGAAGGAATTCATCCATACCACATTTCCTAAGGATTATTCTTCCCAAGAGCATGAGATGGACTCCTATTTTTCACATATACTAGACATAGAATTGCATCATCCCAAAACATCAATTTCACATTTTTCAAAAACATCATGGAATGTGTTATCACACTAAGTTGCCTTGGGTCTTTATCCCTTAGTTTTAATTTTTCTAAGCCTTTAGATTTTTTGATTTTTATTTGTTTCTTAAAGGTGTGATTTACTTAGGTTATCTTGATAAATAAAGGCTTAAGTAATGACTCAAGTTTTGATCCTCACATAAAATTTTGGCCTAGGTTCATTTTTTTGGCTTATGTTTAGACCCCCTTCACGACTTGACACTAAGCTTGATTCACCCCACGACTAGCTTGACTTGACATGTCACCCTCCTCATTCATGCCTCCGTAGCCTTGCCATGCTATCCCTTTGTCCTATACTTAATGGTCAAATCATTTTTTTGAAAAGGGAGCACTGCCAACACACCAGGAGTTTCCATAGTGCATTCTCTATCCTTCATCTTTTACCATGATTTGTTATCATAACGCTGATTTCATGTCTGCCTTGTTTTCAGCACCATGGTTAGTTAAAATATTCCTTCAAGGATTCATATTTATGAGCTTTTCTAATGGTTTTCAAATTTTGAAAGCTCAAAACTCTGTGATGCAAAAACTACCAGTTCGGACCAGTTGGCAGTGGCGCTATAGATCAGATACTGAGGTGGATTCGAAGGTCGATTTACTCATGATACACTCCTAAAATTTTTCTGAAACTCCGAGTTATCCTCATTCTCAAGGTATTCCATGGTTTCCCTCATCTGCATATCAATTTCAAATAATAATTATCGCTTGGATTTTGGGTAGCGATCATGCCTGCATAATTGGAGGAGGTCTTTTCCCTTGCGGTTTTGTATCAGTATTTATTTCACTCAAACCCGCAGTCATCATCACCTGGTTATCAATATTAATACATTTTCTCGTAATGCTTCCGAGTTCTGAGTTCCCAAGCAAGCTTATCTCCTGTATGCGCACTGTGCTACCTAAAATCCTTCTTGAAACCACATTGCCTTTTTTCCCCTGCTTCCTCTACCATTTGAATTGGAGTGTGTTTTAACCTGGTTTTCAAAGATCATCACAGTGGATCCCTTCACCATATGATTATTCCTCAGTTTTGATATCTGTAAACATTTAAGAGAGGGAAATTCACAACCATTGTTTCCTAAGCCAGCAATCAGTTTGAGTTAGGGGAGATTCTTGGAAAGGGGCAACCATTATTCACTGTCAAATTATTATTGAAGTCCGTCTCTTTTGTTTTCTTGGCCTTCACTACACTATATCTTTTAAACCTTTCATCCTAAACTATGGAGACTCCTAAGAAGAAGAATTCACATAAGGGAGGTACTGTGGTTAGAACTGAGCCTACATACATGCATTTATTTGAGACAGAGCCCATGGCTAGAGAAGTTTTTCAAAGGGTGGGCTGCCTTAATTGCTGCCAAAAAATGCAGAGGGGTCATCTAAGGTGGCAAGGCGATTTTCCTTACATTTTGATGTCTTGAAGACTAAGGTAGGGGACCTATAATTTGACGTGTCTAAGACCTCTATTTCAACAGCTATAGGGATCCCTATCATAGGAGAGAAATGGTTTAAATCCATGGTTTTGAATGCAGCCTTTTCCAAAGACTTCCTTAAGCCAGAATATCAAGCTGAGAATCTGTCCAAAGGTGTACCAAGAAGTCATCTGGTTGGGGAGTTTGACAAAATGTTGAAGATCATTCAAAGGTACTTCACATGTGAGGGGAGGTTCAATACACTATACCAGTACCATATAAGGCTTATGCTCCATTTTACTAGCAAATATGAAATGAACATTCCCTTCCGTTTGTTGAGAAGTATAGGCAAAATGTCAAATAGAGTTCAATCCAAATCAAAGGCTTTGGATACTAGCATTTTTCATTCTGGGTTGATTAGAATGCTAGTTTCTGAAGAGATGAGAAAGAGGAACATCTCATGGGAACACTTCATTGCTTCTGATCACATATAATTGGATATAAAAGTACTCCTCAATCACAGGTACCAAGCCCTTTTCCATCCACCAGTGCTACTCCAACAAGATCCAACAAGAAAAGAAAGAGTAAGGCCTCTGTTCAAGATCAAGAAGCCATCAATGAAGTGGAAAAAATAGAGAGGGAGGCCTACCATTCTCCACAGAGAGACCTCTCACCCCCTCCTGCACCAGAATTAGAAGAGGTCCCTTCCTATAATAAAGCCACAACCAAGAAAGAAAGGAAACTACACTTCTCTTCATCTCCTTCAACAACTAGTACAAAAGTCAGAATACCTTTCACAAGATGATAATTTATCGAGGAGGCTGTTGAAACTCAAGCCCTATCAAAGGTTTCCACCCTGAAGAAAAAGAAGGATAAGGGAAAACTCATTGAGAAGCCTATGGCTTTCATTCCAAAGAAGAAGAGGGATAAGGTCAAAGGCATTGAGAAGCCTGTTGAGATAGAAGAGGTAATCCCTATGCAGCAGGGGGATGAATCCATAAAAATCCTGTTGAGACTGTCCACATCACCACTCCACCTAGAAACCATACCTTCAAAAGATTGATTAAACAACTCATGGAAGCTAGGAAGGAGGTGGCCCGTCTGAAATCTAAAGCCCTATCTGAAAGGATTAAGATGAAAGGGCTCATGGATGGTTACAACCACACTCTTGACTTAGAAATATTTGCAGCAAGAAGAGCCCAACCTCTTCATAGGAAACTCAAGAACCTCTATAGGAAAAACAAATACTTTCAGTCTCAGAATAGAAAGATCAAAGCAGAGTTGCAACAATTCCAGGATGAGATGGCTCAAATAAACTTGAATGTGTTGGTTGAAGCTGCTATTGAAAAGGAGAATCCAGTAGCCAAGGAAAGCATAACTCTAGTGAAGAAGCCTGTTACTACTAAAGGGAAGCATGTTGATGTGCCAAAGGGAAGTTGTCCTTCCAAGGGAAGGAGTGTCAGGTTGATGAAGTGATTGGTGAAAGGTCAGCTCCATTTTTGAAGATGGCCCCTTTTTGCAAGGATAAGTGATTGAGGAAATATTACTTTTTTCCACCTATACAGGCTATACAAGCTTCTAATGCATACTGCTCAAGGTTTTTGGTGTTTTGAAAATAGTTAATCTCTTCAATAGAAGTAACACAGACATTCCGTAGCGCTATGGTGCTACAAAATTGTCTAATTTTCATATACTATCAGTCTGCTACCTACGACGCTACCTAATTTCCTAAGATTGTTGTAGTGATGGCACTGCTAACTTCCAGGGTTGCTACCAAATATGTCAATAGTGAAATGATGGTGATGCTAATTCAGCTGGGCACCACCGAATTGCACACAGATACACAAGCAAGAGATACCAAATTTTTAACAGAGAGTGAATTACATAGGTAGGCACTACCAAAATTTTGACAGAGGTCGAATTTTGCACAGAGACACATAGGCCCAAAACTACCCATTCATCATGCCTATTTTGGAGGTTGCGCTACGGAATTAAAGGGAATTTGGTGGAGGCACTACAAAAGCTCGCTACCTAGAGCGCTACTAAAAGATGCTACCAACATGTACCAGGAATCAAGGGGTCCAAATTATCATCCTTGTGAGTGGCTGAATATGTGGAGAAAGGAAGAGATGGTAGCTGGAATAATGATGATAATTTACAAGACTCTGAAGGACACTTGTCATGCAGGGAGATGCACATCAAAGAATATCAAGTCAGTTCAAAGTTGGTTGGATCAGTGGCCAACATTTTCCCTTTTTATAGCACAGTTGTTAGTATAAGTTGTTAAATGAAATAACTATTTAGAGATTTTCATGGGAGAAAGGCCAACTCACACCTCCAGCTATTGGCTTCCATTTTGTTATAAATAGATAGTTCAAATTCTTTAGTAGGTTCGAATGGTTGAGCTATGCTCCCTTATTTTGTAATATTTTGATGAAGCTACTGGTTAACTAGTTATGTACTTGATTTGAGACTTCATGATTAATATAAGTCAACTTTCTTACTCCAGATTATTTGCCTATGATACTGAAGTATTCATGCTTGAATGATTCACATGGATTGTTGTAGTGATATTATGATGAATGTTTGATTATAGTATTATTATGATTTTCTTCAGTTTCCTTAAACTTTGAATTCAAGAAGATCTTGTGTTTGAGTTTTTCTTCCTTAGGATTCTTGAAGACCATAGCATACCTCTATATTTTCCTCACCAAAGTCTTCCCTCTATTCACCTTTACTCCCACTTACTGACTGAATTTAATCAAGACCTCAATTTCTTGTGCATGCTAGCCCAGATTTCTGAGTTAGAACATTATTATCTTGAATCTTGTCCATTTGACCTCTTTAAAACTCATTTACATTTACACATAACCTGATGGGTACTGGGCTTACCTTCTATGCAATCTGAGGGTAATTCCTAGTGCTAACAAAATGAACCATATTTAAGAGAGCCCAATTCATTCTTTCAACTACACCATTATGTTAAGGATTGTATGGAACAATGGTTTTATGCTTGATCCCATGTTGGAAAAGATAGTTTTCAAATTCATTAGATGTGTATTTTCTTCCATTCTCGGTACAAAGGGTGCCAATATGTGATTGTGCTTCATTTTGGATCCATACATGAAATTTTTTAAAAGTTTCAAAAGCCTGTGATTTATCTTTCAACAAGTACACCCAACACATCCCTATGTAATCATCAATAAAATACATGATATATATTTTTCCATTAGAATATGGAATATGCATGGGGACACATAAATCAGAATGTATCAATCCAAGTTTTCTACATGCTCTAGAAGTGGAATCATGGAATTTTTTTTTGCTATGTTTTCCAAGGATACAAGCATCACATTGCTTCAATTACCTAGGAATAGTAGGCAAACTAGAAACACCATTCTTTTTCAACAAATAAAGGCTGTCATAATTAATGTGTTCAAATATAGCATGCCATAAGAGACTATATGGCAATTTACCTTCATTGTGGTGAAAGAGGTATGAAGAATTTTGTGCATGAGAAGATGTCCCTTTCAACTTCAACAATCTTCCATCCTCCTCTCATGTCATAATGAGCATGTTGTTGGTAGCCTTTCTTATTTCAAATTTTCCATAAAAGATATGGATAGAGTGGCCTTGTTTTCAAATGTGCACAAGGGAACACACAAATCATAGCATGCCATAAGAGACTATATGGCAATGTACCTTCATCGTGGTGAGAGAGGTATGAAGAATTTTTTTCATGAGCAGATGTCCCTTTCAACTTCAAAAATCTTCCATCTTCCACTCATGTCATAATGAGCATGTTGTTGGTAGCCTTTCTTATTTCAAATTTTCCATAAAAGATATGTATAGAGTGGCCTTGCTTCCATTAGAATATGGAATAGGCATGTGGACACACAAATTAGAATGTATCAATGCAAGTTTTCTACATTCTCTAGAAGTGGAATCATGGAAATGTTGTTTGCTATGTTTTCCAAGGATACAAGCATCACATTGCTTCAATTTTCTACGAATAGTAGGCAAACTAGAAACACCATTCTTTTTAAACAAATAAAGGCTGTCATAATTAATGTGTCCAAATATAGCATTCCATAAGAGACTATATGAAAATGTACCTTCATCGTGGTGAGAGAGGTACAAAGAATTTTGTGCATGAGCAGATGTTCCTTTCAACTTCAACAATCTTCCATCCTCCACTCATGTCATAATGAGCATGTTGTTGATAGCCTTTCTTATTTCAAAATTTCCATAAAATATATGGATAGAGTGGCCTTGTTTTCAAATGTACACAAGAGACAAAAAGTTCCTTCGTAACTCAGGAAGATAGAGCACATCATGCAGAAGAAAATCCAGGAATCTAGGAAATTTAAGCCCGATGGTGCTAATTCCCAAAGGTTTGAGACTTGATTTATCTACAAAATAGACTATACCATCTACATTGTCATTTAAATATTCAAAGAAGTCTCTCCTGAGGGGAAAATGAAAAGAATTTTTGAATGTGGTCTTGGAGAAACAACAGATAATCTAGCTAAGGTCTTGGCACTCTATCAAGGGTTGAAGATCCTAGATTCAAACCACATTAGAGACTTGATAGTTATAGGTGATTTGTCTCTCATAATAAGACACATGTGAAACATAACTATTTAGAATGACTATAAAATGGAAAGGATAATATCAATCATTCGCCAAGAAGCAGGAATATTTGCATGAGTTGAATCTTTTCTGTTAGGATATTTAGACACTTAGGAGTTAGTAAGATCTACTTGGTCTATTGTGTCGTTAGGTAAAAGTGTGTTTTATATGGTGTTTCTTTAGTATGCATTTGTAGTTAGGAAATCCGACGGTCACAATATGTTCCCGACATAGAGTGATCCGACGGTTCATACTCTCCTCGATCTTAACGACCATTGATCTGTGGCTTAACAATCGATTGGTCCATGATCTCTATTTAAAGAGCATGGAGGGTCATTTTCTGATGATCGATTGTGAGAAACTCTCTTGTAAAATCTCTCTGTAATCTTTTTCTTTGCATTAATAAACTGCTCCAAGTGGTCGTGTTGGCTGGGGTCGTGGATGTTTCCCCGTAGGGGTTTTACCACGTGAAAACATCGGTGTGTTGATCTTTGATCTGGTTATGTGAGTGGTTATTGAAGGTGTTCATCCTCTATTGGAATACCTGTGTTGTCAAACATTGTATCAGAGCCTATTTGAAGATTCGCTCATGTTATAGATCGAGATCGTGAAGCCGAGTTGCCTCATCTCCATTTTCTATCTCTTCCATACATTTTTGGGTTGATAGGACTGTTCCATTGCGTCCAAAGCACTTGTTTCATTCAGTAACATTTTTCGTTTCACTCGAAAAGGTTTCCGTTTTCCCAAGATACGACCATTACAGTCAGATCCAGAGGTATAAAGTTTGAATATGCATTTTTTATAATTTTTTTGCAGAGAAGTTTTTTGGGTTTTATTTCGGTTTTGTATTTTTTTATTTCTGGGTTGCTACTCTTTTAGATCTGCATATGATCTTTTCCCCATGCCCTGTGCGATCTTGAAAAATAAGAAACAGATAGGAAAAGGTGCATCTTCTGGGTAAGCTAACCGAGATCTAACCCTTGTTGTCATCGAGAAGCGAAATTTTTTTCTTGTGTGAAAAGAGTTTTTTTTTTAGCACGCTCTCCAACAACAACAACACCACCACCACCACCACCCCCAATCCTCCTTCTGAACATTACAATATGTTTTGCTAGATCATTTTCTTAAAAGTTTCCTTATTAAGTAAGGGGTCTTGAGTTCAAGTCTTTTTTTTGTTACCTTTTTTGAAAAAGTTATGCAAAAATTGTAAAGTGTATTTCACTTCAAGTATAAAAGTGAATCACTATAAGTAGATTTAATATTTTATTTTAGATTTATTTTGCATGCAACCTTTTTTTTATAAGGTAACTTCATTGTAAAATTGATCTCCACTTCTCTTTATAAAAGTGGGTCACTTCATAAAGCAGCTTACACTATCATGTGGTCATTTGGTTACCGTTTATGTCTTCTTTAAAAAGGGCATAACTCTCACATCGGAACTCTGTTTTCAATGCCGTTTTTTTTAAAACTGCATAACTTTTTGAGCTCTTTCCATCCAAATCATCAGTTTCAGTTTTTAAATCCACATTATCTGCATATTTAATATGGCTTCTACAAGTACTATCTTGCTTATCAACAACAACTACTTCCAATGGAAATCTCATATGGAAGATTTATTAAGAAGTAAAGGCTTGTACCAGATTACCTTGAGAAAGGAAAAAACACCCACTGATGCTAATAAGAAAGCCAAGTGGGATAATAGGAATGACGAAGCACATGGACTAATCAAAATTTCCATCTCTCCTGATTTAAGGTA
Source organism: Picea mariana (assembly GCA_032191745.1). NCBI lineage: Eukaryota > Viridiplantae > Streptophyta > Pinopsida > Pinales > Pinaceae > Picea > Picea mariana. Next base: position 28,604 of record JASDQU010027325.1, read on the forward strand.
CCACATTCAAGACATTGATGACCCCAAAGAAGCTTGGGAAAAGATTGAATCTGTGTTTGGCAAACTCAATATTATTTGAGCACAACAGTTAGAAAATAAAATACTGACCTTGAATCCAAGTGATTTTTCTTGCCTTGGAGACTATCTATCTAGGTTTAAAACACTCAGAATTTTATGTGAAGAATGTAAGATAAAGATGGAGGAAGAGCGTTGCATCTATCTTATTCTTTCTAAGCTAGGTAGTGCATATTCTGTGTTTGTATCTACCTTTTATGCCATGAGAGAGGCTCTAGGGGAAGAAGCTTATGAAAAACCCACTCTTGAGTCCCTTTTTGCTTCTTTGATTCGAGAGGAATATAAGCTTGTACAATTTGGAGTGATCAACACTGCAGGTCCCTCCAACAAAGCCTTAGTTGCCCAACAGAAAGATAAACCCAAGTATCCCAAGAAGCAACATCCTCGCTACAACAACAAACAACATAAGGGTCCCAAACCTGCTTAGACAACTTCAACTCCTACTGGTGACAAAGGAGAAAAATATAAAAGTAAGAATACTAACAGACATTGCAACTTTTTTGATAAAGATGGTCATGATGAGTCCAAATGTTTCAAGAAGATGACAGCTTTAGAAGCAACGATGAAGAAGCACAACATCAATATTGATTCTAATTCTTCTTCTCATGGACATGCACTTTCTGCTTCTGGTTTCTCCTTCAATGCAAATTGTACTTCTACTACTTCTTCTTCTGATGAGTGGCTTATTGATTCAGGAGCATGTTATCATATGGCTAAGGACACAACCATATTTTCTGCTCTAAATGAATG
>JASDQU010027326.1:0-16313 GCA_032191745.1 Picea mariana
TAAACTGTTAACAAGTGCGAGGGAAATCACCAATGATGTCAATGACTCCCAAGGTACCCTAGTACAATCCAGTGAATGTGAATAAATGAGTTGAGGTCGAACACTCGTGGAATCATCTGATCAGAGGTCAATGATGTAAACCCATTGTCGGAGGTGAGGAGGCCTACCATTGAGGCACGCAAGTCCCAAGGTACTAACTAGTTTCTAAGTATAATTTCTAGATGATGTGTTGAAGTCGACAAGAAAAGACTCGTCGAAGGAGGGCCTTTATCTATCCCCCATCGGCAACAAGAAACTGACATAGGAAAGTGATGTAAGATGGTGAATCAAATGAGTATGGACTAACATAGGAAATGGAAAATGGTAATACTATCGATGGATGGTTTGAAGTGAAATTTCCCTTGAACATGATGAGGCACAACAACTGGCTTGGAAAAATTGAATTGATGAGAACCAAAATATAATGTGACGACAATAAGAGCACTATTCGACTGGATGAAAAACTATGGAGACACATGGGATTGGTATGACTCAAAGACAAGCAGATTACCCAACTATAAGATGAGACACAAACAAGTTCCATGTTCAAGGGAAACAAAAGCTACCATAAAGGATTCTCAAAAAACTTGACCCACTTCCTTCAATTTCCCCCCCCACCCAGATAGATGAGTACCTCTTTTTAATTTAACGAGCTCGAGATGAGTAACACATGCTCGATATAACTCACCTTTGGTAAGTCCCACTTACTTTGTTTAACGAACTGGAAGAAGTAAGGGTTTGTTCCCATATGGGCCCTTCAATGTGCGATTTTAATGAGTCCAGAGAAGGAAAACTTGGTGGTTTTTCATGTTTAGAGATTCTGAAAATAACTTAAAGGCAACTCCAAGGTTATCATTTTTTGTAATTTTAGTCTCATGAGGCCGAAAAAGAGATAAAATACCACTCGAAATATGCCCTTTCAAACCTTTTAATGAGTGTGAAAGGAAGAAAGATCACTCAACAATCTTTTTTATGTTTAGAGAGTCTGAAAAGAGCTTAAAGGAGACTCCAGGGGTTCCTTTTTCGTATAACCTTTACAAGTCTGAAAAAGTGATAAAAGTCTACTCGGTTACATTCTCATGTTTTTTTTAGCATGATAAAAAACAATTTCTAAGCTTGATAATGTATTCTCATGTATTTACGAGCACGAGAAAGAATAAGACTAAGCTTGGTATTGGTTTCATTTTTACACAAGCTTGAAACAAAATTAAACTATGCTTGTAAATTCCCAATGTAAATTCCAAAGGTTGGGATACCCATGGATGGTTGGTACTCTTCCCCCAGCTTGAAAAGCTAGTGGCTTAACTCCAGAATGATAATCAAATTTTGGAGACATGCCCCCCAAGCTTCATTTCATTCACTGATTTTGAGGTTGTCACCAATTTATGTACTAGATGGAGAAAAGGGATAAGGGTGGATGAAAAGAAGGTTCAAATACGAGACCTAATGAAAGACTTGACTCGACATCTACGAGATCTAGCTAAATACTCGAATCAATATCTATGAGATCTAGTGAAAGACTTGACTTGACGGGAGAGGTGACTGTTTCATTTTTTAACGAGTTTGTCACAGGAAAAGAACTATGCTCAAGGATCTGGGTTCAGTCCCTAGATTTCTGTTTCATATTTTAACAAGCTTGCTACAGAGAGGAAAACTATGCTTGTGACATCTTCTTGATCATGGATTCCAAGAAGACAATTCTCTAGAAGGAATACATGTCAAGGGAGAAACATCAATCATGGCTTCCAAGATATCTTCGCTAGATGGAAGAAGAGAACTATGTATGGAATACATGTCGACAACCTCAATAAGGGTAGGGACATATGGCTCTAATAGACCTATCAAAGAGATGACCATGTCAACTACCATATCAAAGTCAGGATAAGGGATATATTCCCTCTCGTGCGAGGTTGAATGCATGGGAGATAACACCACATAATTCACCTGTGGCGGGGGCAATTTCGTCTGCATATAAGAGTCGTTTAGGTAGGTCATTGGGTTGGTAATCAAGTCAAGATCAACACATGGAAGTTGATCAATAGACACAATTCTTCCATCGTGAGAGAAAGATATCCCACAAAAAAAATTGGACACAATAGCTTTCATGGCATAGACATAATCTCGCCCAAGGAGTAAATCAAAATCCAAGGGGTCCTGGACTACCATAACATCAATAAAGATAGTTTTCCCTCCCAAAGTTACGAGAAACTGAGGAAGGACTCCTAAAGGATGACTGGTTCTTCTGTTAAAATCTAACAGACTCTATGTAATTGGTACAAGATGAGGATAACCGAAATCTTGCCAAGCAGTAGAGGCTAAAATACTAATGGATGCACCTTCATCTATCAATGTCTGAGGAACAACTCGACCACAAACTTGTATTGTAATCTTGAAAGGAATGTGAGAGGGAAGATGAGGTGTAGTTAGCTCACCCCAATCAAAAAAGGATGGCCTCATTACTTGGAGGGGGTTTCATGGGAGAAGGAGGAATTCCCCCCAACATGGTAGATTTTGTATCAACAAGAAAAACATGGGAAGTATCAGGTTTACTCTCTAGAGGGAGAGTAAGATCGACCAAAGATGGGATCGGATCGACCACTTGGGTTTTATCTTCCAAGAGGAGAATGGGGTCGACAAATGGTGCAACTGGAGTGACCACCTTGGATTCACTCTTTAGATGAAGAGTTGGATCAACTGATGATGTAACCGAAGCGACCACTTTGGCACTCGTCGGATGAAGGGTGGGACAGACTGATGAAGGGACTGGATCAGTCACTTGGGTTTCAATTTTTAGATGAAAAGTGGGGCTGATCGATGAGGGAACTGGATCAGCTACTTTGGTTAGTGGTTCAAACGAGGATGAAACCAGATTGACCACCTGATCAACCAGACTAACTGGGGATGGAATTATATTGACCATTCCATCAACTAACGATGGGTTGGGAGAAATCTTATGATAACCAGTTGTAATTTGAAGCTTTTCCAAAATAGAAGAATCCTCATCCATACGAGGACAAAGGTGAGACTAATGATCACCTTTGCATAACATGCAAGGAAACTTGACAGTTGTCTTCTTCTTACCAACCTTGATGTCACTAGTTGATAGGGCATCACCAACATGTTCAGCAGGGGCCGATGACGTGGAAGACCACTTTTCTAAGACCTTGGGAAGACCAAGAAAATCCCTCAGAAAGTGGTCACCCTTACAAATACTGCAAGGGAATTTGGGTTTCATATTCTTCATTGTAGTCTTATCGACCTTACCAACACTCCTAGTATGATTAACAGTAGCGGATTTCTTGGATCCAACATTTGATGTAGTTGGAGGCTTGGTCCCTTTCTGGTTCTTCTTATTCTTCTCTTTATGTTTCTTCTTCTTCTTATCAACCTGGCTACTTGATTTAGAGCTTTCACTAGGAGAAGAAGGAGAAAGGGAAGGAGACCTAACAGATGAACAAGGATAAAGGTCAACATGAGGTTGATGTGTGGGTGGTGTGCTTACATCTGAATCACTTGTTGCATTCGAGATTACCAGAGTGGAAAACAACGATACCAGTAACCCAATTGTGAGACATGGAAGGCTCAAAGTAGCGATGTAAGGAGGACCAATGTTTTTGTAAGAAGGAAAAACAAAAGGTTCCCCCGGAGCAGGGGTTGCTCCAATGGTAGTTCCACGAACTGATGCCATTAAACAAAGATCCAACCTAGAGTCTTCTAGGGAAAATAAACAACACACACTAAAAATATAGGAAGAAATCAAACAAACAAAACCTTCTCACTATGAATGCACTAGTTGGTGATGAAATCCAATGTCGTGGGAACAATGTAAGAAGTGGTTGAGATAGAGCAGGTTGAAAAGTTACGTTGATGACCTGCTTAACGTACTTACACCCTGGGGAAATCTACCACATATAATCATGGGTATACCCTCCAAGGAGTCCAAGTGATTTTGGCCAACGTCGATTCCAAGTACCGTGAAGACTTTCCCTCCACATTCACCTCATTTAAAGACCATAAAGGGATAGGCTACTAAGGTTACCAACTACAAAAATGATGCCTGGGGAAATAGTCGATAGTCTAATCTACACGCAAAGGCAGGGTATCTATCCCAAATCAACTCAAGAGGTTCCCACACATAATCGTGGGTATAACCTCAAGTGACCCCCAATAATATGTGCAATCTCTACACTAAGACCAACAAAGCAGGGTGAGTAACTCTGTCGTCCCTAATGAGACCTCGTGATTGACCCTTGTGGCTTCTAACTCAAAATTCTATGTTTGTTTACATCTTTCAAAAGTTATCTTTCACAGCTATTCCAGAGCCCTACACCCTAAAGTAATGTAGGTTTGCTACCAGAAAATATAAAAATGTCTAATAAATTTTAGTTTAGCGCTTGATTTTTAAAGGTTGTTGTTTACAAAAGAGGAAAATGGTGTGGACTAAATTATGTTTTGACCGACTCTAAACAATGAAAATAAATTAGAATGCAAATATTTCACTTCGATGAAAGCTATATTACAATAAGGAGAAAACGTTTATCATTCCCAGATGCACAATGCCTCGAAATGCCAAAAACCATGCAATTTCGCTACTTCAAATGCAAGCTAATTTCACTACCCGAAATGCAAGAATGCATATATCTTGTTTGTTTGATTCTAATGTAGAAACAAATTGTACGCAAAATCTTCAATGCTCCACAAAGTTCAATCAGAAGAAAGAGTCATATGCAGATGCAAAAGACACGAAGCAACAAAGGTTTCAAACAAAGCATGCACTCAAAGAAATGAGAACTGAAAGAAGACAAGTATAAACTTTTTCTAACAAGAGCTCAATCAAGGATAATAAAAATAGAAAGAATCCAAGGAGTACAAGAAGATGCAGATAAGAATCCAAGAAAAGACAAGGACAAAGAGAAATCACTCAAATTGTCCTGACAAAACAAGCAGCTAGAAAGGGCAATTTCACATTTATGAAATAGTTTCAAGCTCCAATAAAGACAATAGGGAGTGATAAGAACCAAATATCAACCTAAATAACTTCACAAACCAATCACAAATTTTGGGTAAATACTTCCACAAAACAGGCTGAGAAAATTTGAGCAGAAAAGGGCAAAAATCTCCAAAAAGGAAACTAGCACTCCCTGTCTCAAGGGTACAGAGCATTGTAGCGCTCCCTAAATAATTGTAGGGGGATCTGATGAGAGATCAGTGCTTTGATATGGCCTGGGGGGGGGGGGTGTTGATCTTCCCAGAACCTCAAAAAAAGAGACAAAAAATGCAAAAAAACTCACCCATAATGCATAAAAATTGGTGAAATTGCTAGTGAAGATGGGAGAAAGGTAATGGATCATAAAAAAAAATAGTAAAAATGATCTAAAAGGTGGGAAAAGTGCAGGGACAATCCAAGGAAATACAAATCAATATTTATCCCCAATGGAGTAGCCAATTTCTGTTGTAGGAAAATTCCCATGCGGACAGGTGAATTCCCTCTTGGATCTTAGACCCCTATGACCAACATAGAAAAGTGCTATCACTGACATTCCTTTAAACACAACTAAACTATTCAATAGAGAAGAGTAATATAGTATGATTACCTTTTTACGACATTTTTCCTCGCTCGGTCCAAGTTGAGCCTTGATCCCCAAGCTTTTCAACAAGTCCTGCAATCCAATAAACCACGAAGACAAAGCATACTTCCTATTCTACCATGATTAGTTTAAAACTAGATTCATCCAAAGAGACAAGTCCATGCAAATGTACACCAACTTGAAGGCAATAGGCCAAGAACATGTATTAATGAGAACTCAGAAGAGATACTTACAAACCAATGATGAAGTCACAACAGCCTCTCGAAGTCCTCCTCGTCCAGCCCTTGCATAAAGCTCCCAAATCATATGTTTGATATCCTAAAGTCTCCACTTCTTATGAGATCATAAGTTTGGTATCTCTAAAATTATCCATGCCCTCCTCCTCCATGGAAATCCCTCATTATATAGGATTTGGAGGCTTAACCTCCATGGAGAGGATTTCTCATCAGATCCACTAAAAGAGGGATCTCTAAGATATTTAGGGAGAAAATATTTCTTAAGTATTTTAGGGAGGAAATGTATCTCAAGGATTTTAAGGAGGAAATATTTCAACCATCCATTAGATCCTCCACCTTCCATAAAAAATAGGAAACCAAACATGAGGTGGATTCTCACATTTAATTACTTTCTTTTTCATGAATATTAATAATAATTCATGTGCAAATAATCTCTTTTTCATGAATATTAATAATAATTCATGTGTACTTGGTATTTTATCCTTCATGTAATATATCCCTCCTCCACATTGACTAGGGATTGTGACATAGGTTATTCCATGGTGTTGAGGTGTATGGGACACTTATATGACACTTTACAACACTTAGGGCAAGGTACCTAGGTGTGAAAATTTCATGTGTAACACTGGTGTCTCTCCTTCATTCGGTGTCTGAGCCTGTTGTATACAGATGCTCAATTGTTTCGAAATGATTTCCCCCCAGTTGAAACTGCTCCCAGAGATTTCCACTATGTAATATAAGGGCATCCATGCCTCTAAAAATATGGAGCAGTCCTTCTCTCCATACAATCGGAAGATGAGAGCCATCAAGTAAATGTATGTCTCCCTTAAGTTGGTCATATGGTACTAGCCAATGCTCTGGTTGGTGTATTTCTTGTCTTCCATCCACCATGAGGACATCACCCGGCTGGTGTCATGGAGCTCGTAGAAATTCACAACAAAATTTGTATTCAGCTACTCCTCGGGGTCTCGGAGTTTGTAGTATTTCTAGACCTCTGTCGGTAGGAACACCCTAACACACCCACCATTGTCATCATTGATTAAACACTTATGTGTGTCTGTGTGGTTGATGAGCCACTTCAAGAGTTATATATAGGGAAACACAGGGGTTCTACTTGCTACCATGTTGTTACAGGAATATCCCCCTGTGGACAGGTGAACTTCCTCTTGGATCTAAACCCCTATAACCAAGACAGAAATGTGCTAATGTTGGACACTAAAATTCCTTATAATGAACCTAAACTAGTCAAGGAAGAAGAAGGAACGAGTACAAATACCTTTAATGATGTTTTTCCTTGCTCGATCCAGGTTGATCTTGATCTCCAAGCTCTTCAGAAGGTCCTGCAATCCAATGAGAAGCAATGATGAAACATTACTTCCCATTCTACCATGGTTAGCTTAAAAAATGGATCTATTGAAAGAAACAAGTTCATGAAACATACACAAACTTAAAGGAAACAGGCCAAGCACATATATATTAATGAAAACAAAGCAAGGTGCTTACAACTATAGATGCAGATGCAACAACTTCACCAATCTCTCTTTGTCCAAACCCTTTGCTCAAATGATCCACTAACAAAATGACTATGCTTCACTGATTATTTTTCTTATGAGATCATAAGTTTGATGCCTTCAATGTCTCTCCACTTTCACCATGAGGAGGCCTCCATATATAGGCTTGGAGAGGCCCAACCACCTTAGAGATTCTTGGGATAGGTTGAGGATATTTCTCCATCAGTTGTGGATCCTCCCTAATATCCAGCTTTCGAATCCAACTAACTCCAAAGATGAGGGGGATTTACCCTTGATTTTCCTCAACAGTCCAAGATTCGCTCAAAACAGGCTAGCGCTCCCCCAAAAGGGTACACAGAGAGTTGCAATGCTCCCCCAAAGGTGGTCAAGGAGTGATAACGCTCCCTGTTAGTGGGTAAGGGAGCGTTGCCCTTCAAAAATGACTTTTAAGTGGTCTTTTTCATGGAAAAAGATTTTTTCTCTTTATCTAATGATTTTTCCTTCTTAAACCAGCCTTTGAGGGTGTCTTCAAGTGTTCTTTGTAGTGTCGTTCGAGACACGACATAGGAAATATGACAGTATGTTGTTTGCGACACTGGAAATGATGACAATAGGTCATCATTGGAGTGAGTAATTTTTATGTGTAACAGATTGCCCCCCAAAGTGCAAATTTAGAAGATGAGAATGGATGACTGAAGTACTTTGTAGACTTTTTTGAGCAAGGTTATGGACTCATAGAACCTGGTAGAAGCTGCACACAACCATCAAACAAATATTATGATATGTTTCAAACCCAAGGCATGCATATCTATGCTTGAGTGATAAATACTTTCAAGGTATGGCCGCAATAAGATACACTATGGATCCATAATTATATTGACAAAAAGGTATAGCCACCGAAGATACAATGTGGATCTATACTTCCATGACATCAACTAATCGTAGCCATGAAAAATACATAGTGGATCTACGAGACGACAAGACATAGCCATGGACCAATATAAAGTGGATCTATGTGATAGTATATGTGTCAATATTCAAGAGAAACGTCATCACAACCTGGGAAAAGTACATATCAGAGTGATTACTCAATCCAGGGTTTTCTTACTGATCCTGATGTAGTACAAATCTAACCATGTGAATAGATGTCTTGATGTCAAACATGGAAGAAACCACTTGATTACTGGTCAATGAGGTAAACCATTAACAAGTGCGAGGGAAATCACCATTGATGTCAATGATTCCCAAGTTACCCTAGTACATTCTAGCGAATGTGAATAAATGACATGAATTCGAACATTCATGGAATCATCCGATTAGAGGTCAATGATATAAACTCACTTTCGGACGTGAGGAGGCATGCCATTGAGGTATGCATATCCCAAGGTACTCACTAGTTTCCAAGTCTAGTTCCCGAATAATGTGTTGAAGTCGACAGAAACAAACTTGTCGAAGGAGGGCCTTGATGTATCCCCCATCAATGAAACGAAACTAATATAAAGATGTAAATTGGTGTATCAAATGAACATGGATTGACATGGGTACTGAAACAGGAAATTTGTGATGGTTGACTCTCGAGGAAGATACTTCCCTTGAGCATTGAGGCACAACAGCAGAAACATGACATGGACCAAAACACGATGATGCAATGGATACTGTGACTTTTGTCAGGTGACCCAAAGGAGTAAGGAGACTCAGAGGATTGGTTTAGTGAAGATTTCAATGGATTAAAATGCTTGCAATGACAAAGTGTCATATTCAAGGGCAACTGCAAGAGTGACTGGTGATGTTTTCAGAAAAAACTACTTGACTTGTTTCCTTCAAAATTTCCCCCCATCCAGATAGACGAGTACCTATTTTTTATTTAACGAGCTCGAGGATGGTAATACATGCTTGATATAACTCACCTTGGGTAAGTCCCTCTTCCTTTGTTTAACGAACTGGAAGAAGTAAGGGTTCGGTCCCATATGGGCCCTTCAATGTATGATTGTTTAACGAGTCCAGACAAGGTAAACTCGGTGATTTTTCATGTTTAGAGAGTCTGAAAAGAACTTAAAGACGACTCCAGTGTTGTTCTTTTTCATAATGTTAGTCTCATGAGGCTGAAAAAGAGATAAATTATCACTCGAAAGACATCCTTTCAAACCTTTTAATGAGTGGGAAAGGAAGCAAGATCACTCAACAATATTTTCACATTTAGGGAGTCTAAAAAGAGCTTAAAGACGACTCCAGGGGGTTCCTTTTTTGTGTATCCATGCGAGTCTGAAAAAGAGATAAAAGGTTACTCGAGCGTGAGAATGAATGAAGATCATGCTCATTAATGCGACAAGATAAAAATTGAACAAAATTTCTTCGAAACCTGCAAATAATGATAAAACTGCACACCAGAGTATTAATAATGCCTCCAAAATGTTTCTTAAAGCCCAAAATAACTATGTTTTTTGCAAAAATAAAATTTAATAATAGTAATATGGGGTAAAAATGTCTTTTACCAATTCATTTGTGTCGAGACTTTAGTAGTGGAGAAATTGATCTTTGGAGGGTGAATATTGCATTCATCGGTGTTGGAGCTACGGTCATCTATTTTTGTCTCCGTCTGGATCAGATTGGTCCTCTTCTTCGTTCCTTCAATTTGCATGGTTTACATTTTATTTTTGGGTGATTATTGTGCTTTAAAAATGATGCCCTGGGAGGTTCCAAGTGCCGAAAAGAGCTTGTCGCTACCCTAAAGGGATAGGGGGAGTGCTACCCAATTTTTCAACACTCCTCTAAGCTTAGAGAGGGTGCGCTAGCACTTTGTTCAAGGAGAAAAGGGAGCACTGCCAAAAAATGCATCAAAATGCCCAAAACCCTTGGCGCTCCTCTAACAAGCTAGGGGCAACACTAGTTAGAAAAATAATGCCCTGGTGTGCTTGTGGTGGGAGGGATGGTGCTTTGGTGGGCTTGTTGTAGGAGATTTGGTGCTCTTATGGGAGATTAAAGGGAGTGCTAGCATCATAAACAAAGAAAAAATGATTTTTTAAGTTTTAATTGCCCAAAATTTTGTCAATGTAGCATGACTAATGATCTTTGGTTGATGATGATTGTAGGTTATATTCGGAAAAAATCATGATCGAGTGGAAATAAAGAGAGCATGAGCTCAATGATGTTGTTTCTTTGCAAAACCCCCAATCAAGGGCCACATTGAGGAATTGCGATCTTCTCAAGTTCTTTAAGATGCGAAAGATGAAGAAGTAAGTTCTCCTTCTCGAGTACATGATCAGGTCGTGAAACACTGTGGAACAGGGGTTCCAAATTGGGACACAACTTCTTACCATTGAGTTAGAGGATGTGTATTTCCTGACTGGCCTCTCAAAAAGAGGGGCCCCTGTTATTTTATCTGGGAATAGGGCACTTCCCGTGCCTGTAGAATAGTACCTGGAAAATCATTGTGTCCTAGGATCAAGATTGGAGGGAGGTAGGATCACGATCAAAGATGTCAGGTATCTATCTCTTTGATCTATTCTATTTTCCATTACGAGAATAGCGGGGAGTACCAGCTCACACTTAGTTTTGAGATCGCATATGGCTTATTCTTTACATTGTTTGGAGCCAACTCTATTTAACTAGAGTGCAGGATTCCTTCAAAATGTGAAGGATCAGATTTTACGATGCAGTACAGGGTAGGAGAAGCAGTTTTGATATGGTTCATTTCTGGTTTCGTTCTTGCTAGAATGAATTCCTCATATGCAACAAAAGATTGAATTAGCAGTACGACCAGTGGGTGAACCACGTATGGAACGCTGGACAAGTTTGTCTCTAAGGCTGGGGATAGATTCAGAGTTCATATTTACAGGTGACTTCTTCACTTGGCTGAGACGCCAATTGATTGTCATAGAGAATTTCCCATACGCCAGAGTGGATTTTCGGGACGACATGGACCTGGTTCTTTCATATGGAATGGACTAGGATGAATCAGGGGAGAAACCAAAACAATTTTGTCAAGTGTTTTTTGATTTTAAAATTTATATATTTTTTTTGGGTACCTAGAAGAGTTTTTAGCAAATGTATCATTTCATCGTGCAGACAAGGGAGAAACACATCCGACAGAGATACCGACACTAGAGCATTGTGGAGATGCTTAGATAGCATTAGATCATGAGGTAGCAGCAGGGGGTCTCCGAGAGGTCGAAAGAAACCTCCAAGGTCTCAAGATGGGCGTCCCTCCTCTTAGGACACGGGATGTGCCCTTACATCTATAGAGACATATCGTGGGAGTTCTTGAGAGTCTTAACTCTTTAATGAGATGAGTAGCCCATGCAGTGGTGTGCTACTCAGAGCATAATGTGATGTAGGAGGATTAGAAACTTCCTGATGTTTTTGTATAGTCTATATGACGATGTTATGGGCATGAGGACCCAAAATGTTTCCCTTCTATGTACCTTTTTTGATATAATCAAATATTTTCTATCAAATCGTATATATATATATATATTCAAGTTTTACAGTGCCAAATGATGTTTGCAAATAATGATGTCTTTATGTGATGCATTTTAATTTACATGTGATGTATGATTTATTTCCTTTATGAAACCTCATATATGTGCGTGATACCAATCCATGATGTAATTGGCTAACGAATCCGAAGTAGTATTGAGTTATCTTGGTATGTGTCTTTATTAGATAAAATAAAAAATTCTTTCAAGACAATGAACTTGTAGATGGAGACATAATAGGATATGATTTTCAATGGCGTAGATTTGATTAAGTTGACAGACCATGAGTTGGGAGTCTAGGTTAATGATGATTCGAGAGATACCTAGGGAAGAGGATTCGGTTAAAAGTATGATGACAACATGATATACTACCATGTTATTAGTTGTTGATCCTAAGAAAATGCCTTCTGAACTCACCAACTCATTAGAGTGGTAAATGACCCAAGCTACAGAAGCAATGTTCTGGGTGTGTCGACTAGTGCCATCCACAAACCCAAAAAAGATAGGAAAGGAAGATGTCATATTTGAACGCAAACACAAGACACAATATGAGTGGCTAAGGAAAAACTCATGCACACAAGAGAAAAATACACACCAAACTAAAAATACAATAGTGTACAAAGAACGCATGCTAGATGTTCTATGCATAGTACTTCTTAAGGTAAAGGCCATTTCAGGGCTCACCCAGGGAGATTCTGTCATAGTCAACTAGATTGTAGGGGCCTCTATGTAAAACATGTTTCACAATGTAAGGACCATGCCAAAAAGTTTCTAACTTTCCTGTCCCTAACTTATCATGAGCCTTGTCATAAACGAGGACTAGGTCTCCTTTTGCAAAAGTACGAGGGTGGACAAATTTGTCATATTGATTCTTGATTCTCTTTTGATACGTCTCATTAACAAGAGTAGCATCACAACATGTTTCATCCAACCTAGTCAGATGTAGAAGACGTTACAGAAGTATGGGGAAGTATTTCTACTTTGAGTTTCAACGAGGGAACGTCTCACTCGATTGGTAAAACGACTTCTATTCCATATAATAATTGGAAAGGAGTAAATACGGTTGCAGTTTTCACTAAGGTATGGTCAGCCCATATAGTGGAGAAAAATTGTAGATGCCAATATGTATTGTTATCCCCTACCATATATTGAATCATGGTTTTCAGGACTTTTTTGATGGCTTCAACTTGTCCATTTTCTTTAGGATAGTATGGGGATGAGTTCTCATGGCGAAAACCTAACTTGGCATGCAACTCACTCATCATCTGGTTTTGAAAGTGTGAACCATGATCAGTGACAATGGCCTGTGGAACACCAAAGAGATTGATGATGTGGTTGAAGAAGAAAAGAGTTGAAGTACGTCCATCATTCAGAAAGGTAGGCATAGCCTCCACCCATTTTGTGAAGTAATCGATGACAACGATGATATAACCATGCCCCCCGACTGAGGTAGGCTTACACTACATGAAATCAATGCCCCATTTGGCAAAGGGGTCGATGGAAATAATGGGATACAGTGGAGCGGGGTGGGTGCATGCCTTCTTATGAAAAACTTGTCAGGGTAGGAATTTTTTTACGGCCTCAATACAATATTTGAGAATAGAGGGCCAAAAGTAGTCAACACGTAAAACAATTTGAGTTGTAGCCATCCCAGAAAGGTGACTTCCACATGCTCCAAGGTGATAGTCATTAAGGACGCGTTCAATCTCTTCATGAGTAAAACATCATTGTAGGATAGTATCAATACCACGGTGAAATAAAGTGTCACCGATGATAAGGTAGTGTCAAGAATGGTGACGAATATGACGACGTTCTTCGTGAGAGATATCGGGTTGAAAACGTTGGGTTTGGAGATAGAGAAGGATATCTCATACCATGGATTGGACATGCTGATGAGAAACAGAGTTTCATCAGGGAGATAATATTTGGGTGCAGTATCTTCATCAGCATGGGGAAGGTCATAGATGAGCTCTGCAAACACCAAGGATTTTCTAGCTTTGGATTGGCAAATTCAAGATCGAATTTCTGAAGGATGACGATCTATTTGGAATATTTTCCCCCAAGAACTTAACATGTTAGAATATGATACATGGGGTTTGAGTCCGTGATAACTGTGGTGGTGCATAGAAAGATGTAATGGTGAAATATCTGGACAACGATGATGGCTGCCAGAGCCAAATTTTCAACATGTGAGTATTGGAGCTTGGGACTGGATAGAATTTTGCTCAGATAGTATATCACATTTTCTTCACCGTTAGGGTCCTCTTGAACTAATACCATATCAATAGTGGAAGTAGAGGCTACTAAGTAAAGGATATAGTCCTTCGTATAATTTGGAGGATGCAATATAGGTGCGTTGGTCAATGCATTCTTAAGAGAATCAAAAGATCATTGTTCAGTGTCATCACAGATGAAAAGAGTGTCTTTCTGCAATAATCACATAAATCCTTTGGTAATCTCAGTGTAGTGACATATAAAATGATGAAGGAAGTTTCCTTTCCCCTACAAACTTTGGAGTTGGGTTAAGTTATTAGGTGGAGTTAAAGAAAGAATAACTTTAATTTTAAGGGATCCACCCGAATCCCCTCTTTGGATACAATGAAACCGAGGATTCGACTTGATTCGACAACAAAGATACACTTGTGTGAGTTAAAATGAATACGGTAGAACCGACATCGAAGAAAAATAGCCTATAGATGACCAATATGGTCTGATCGACTGGATGAGTGGGCAGGTAAATCATCGAGGTAAGGTTCTGCAATATGTTTGATATCATGGAAAGCATATGACATGGCCCGCTGGAATGTAGCACCAACATTTTGGAGGAAAAACGGTAGTTTCCGATAGGCGAAAGTTCCCCACAAGAAGATGAAGGTTGTATTATGCTGATGAGCGGGTAAAATGTCAATCTGGTTGTACCTTGACAATCCATCCATGAAAGAGAAAGTTATGTTGCCAACGCAATTATCAATGATGTGGTCGATGAAAGGTGTGGGGTAATTGTCTTTCGAACAAGCCTTATTGAGATCTCTATAATCAATGTACACACGAATGGTCTCTTGTTTCTTAGCGACCAGAACAATGTTAGAAACCCATTCCCTCAAGGGGACAGGATAGATGAAACCATATTTCAATAGTTTCTCAACTTCTTCCTTTAAGGCCTTGGTTTTCTTGGGATGAACCAGGAAAATTTTATGTTGAACAGGCTTAACACCTGGGTAGGTTTTAATTTCATGCACAACGATCGATGGTTCAATCCCTGGCATTTCCTCGTAGCTCCAAGCAAAGACATCACAAAACTCTTTGAATAAGGTGGTATAATAAACCACCTCCTCAGGTGAACAATTAGCACTGAGATTAATATTTTCCACAACGCCCTCTTTGATTGAAATATCAATAACGACCATGGAAGAAATGTTGCCTAAATTCCCCTCAGAAATAGTATCCTAGGTAAGTATAGGGGATTGTGGAGAATCAACAACATCGGGGGGGAATATAGAGTGTATATATTCCTAGATTTCTTCGAGAGGAGGAAGAAAAGACGATCGATGGTGGTTATCATCCCAAGGTATATCGTCAATGCTAAGCATTTCCATAATAGATTCATCGGAAGGAAAAATTTGGGAAATGTAATCGAAGATAGAAGACAAGGGGTTCAAGAAATATTGCATCGAGTAGGTGTCGGGCGCCAATAGATGTTGGTCATTCGAGGAGGGAGAAGCAGATTGAATGGAAGTGTATGATGCCTCAGTTGGAGTAAGTTGCATGGCGTCACCTAGTGCATCGAATTCTAGAGGACTAGGTACAATCCAAGCGTCAGATGATTCCAAAGATTGATAAGCCGTAGTTGAAATCATATCGATGGTGGAAATATGATGTGTGTTAGGTGGAAATGGTGTAGGGAAAGTACCCATAAGGCTAGAATCTTTTAGCAAGTCAACAACAATGCTTTCATACATGATTTTTTGATCTCCCAATAAAGGAATATTGTTGGTAGCTGGAGCGCTAGCATTGGGTGTACAGAAATATAATTGATCGACAGTGAAACTTTTGCCTTGATGAGAAAATTGTACACATCGAAACACCGATGAAGCAACGACAGTAATAGCATAAAACCAACTTGTAATGATCCCAAAATTACCAAATAAAAAAAATATATTGTTAGGGACATTAATTCTCTTTCTTTACCAATAACTGATTCAAAATATGTATGAATAAGTTCTAAGTGCAGACGATTATTTCTATTCAACTCTCCATGGCTTATGTTTCCTACATTGTTTATCTCCTTGAAGTTACTCATGTTACATAGCAGTCATAGGTATACCTAGGGATGGCCTTAACATTCCTAGCCTTTCAAACTCCTTGATATTTCTGTCACCAGTGGGAAGTGTTACTCATTATTTCAAAGAAATCCTTACTTCTTGCAAAATACATTCTAATATATATATATATATATATATATAT